>JBBBDQ010001213.1:3692500-3777500 GCA_037127315.1 Ascarosepion bandense | reverse complement strand
TCACAAACAAATATTTCACTTGCTACAAATAGTTGTATATTAATTAACTACACTATCTCCTTTCAATCTGTCTATGTCTTCACCAGTGAAAACATCATAAGAATGGTTGTTAAAGTAATATGCTGATTTTCAGCCCTTTGGGAAGAGGGGAAAGTTAGGCACGTAATAAATTGAAAAACTGCAAAATGTTTGAGAGGTTGCATTCCTCGCATGTTTCCCATGCCGTAGTATGATGTGTGCTTTGCTAATCTGAATGTTGCATGTATAAAACAATCTCATACCCTTCTTTGGAACGTCTCCATTAACTGAACTCTCGTCACTACTAAGAATCCCATATTAATGATTGGTAGAGAGAAGAAATAAAAAAGCAATTCATGCCAATCTATATATTGTATGTGTGAAGACTGCAAGGAATGAGTGAAATACTATAATCAAGCAACCACCTTCCTTCAAAGGTCGGGATTTCTCCAAAAGAGTTTTATAAAGTAGAATTATCTACGTACTATATGTAATCAGATTGTATTATCAACGCGATACTGTGATAGAAATGAAGGCGTAGCGGTTTCTAAAAAGAACGTTTGATTGGTGTGCCAATTTCAACTCCCAGTCGAAAAAATGTTGTTTCTTTTTATGTTCAAATACACTTAAATAATGAAGCACTCTTTTCTATTCCCCTCAGAAAAGCTTTCATAGTAGTGATTAATGATTTCTGTAGATTTGCTTGGCTGTCAAGGCAAACAACTCTGAAATCAAAACTAGTTTTCAGTGGATCTAGAAACTAAACTTCATAAAAAAGTGTACTTAGTATGAAAACGACTATACAAGCGGTAAAATGGTTATGATGTGTGATTTTTAGTTTTTATATGTGTAGCTTAGTGCAATGGTACGTTGACCAAATGTTCAAGTAACGAACCAAGTTGAAACTGAAGTACATTTTGTATTGATTTTTACTTTAAGTTTTCAAACATTGTTGCTTATTTAATAATTATTATTATTAACGGATAACTAAAAAAGACGATGTGAGTTCATACTTTTCAGAAAAGCATAAGTGCGTAGAGGAAACTAAGTAACACGATGAGGATCTGAACTCGGCTCTGCGACTAACGATTACAAGTCATTGTCCATTACCATATGTGCAGATCCAAGCTTATGTTATGTCACCATCGACATTGTGAAAAGAGTAAAATGAGCGACAATTATGAATATAAAATTAAAATAATGAAAATATGGATATGAGATTAAATTCAACGCTTCCCTCTGCAAGACTTTATATATTATACTCATTACAAAATTAATTCTTAATTGTGCCTAGGTGTTGTAATTATTTTATTATCGAAATGATCTTGCAAAATATTAAAATTAAAAACATCCAAAAATTATCTCCGTTCATTTCTTTTATTTTTCAAGCCTATATAAAAAATACTATGAATAAGAAGAATGATCAAATAGGATACATTTTATATAGGGTTGTTAAAATTGCATATTGTCTAATCTAGATTATATTCATTTTTTATGATTCTTATCTATCTATCTATCTATCTATATATATATATATATATATATATATATATATATATATATATATATATATATTAGTCATCCACATACAAGCCCGTTTCGCTGTATCACAGATCATATGTGAACTTAGGCAGAAACTCACCTTCTTGTAGGTTCAGTGAAAATGACAAAAAATTATTATCATTAAGTTTTTTATATAATTTTTGATGTGATTTTATGATTTTTCTATTCTTAACTGAAATTATATTTTTTCCAAAAGTTTCGTTTTTCTATCTCATCATTCACATACAACAGATAATAAAAATTATATAGTCATTTCTAATAAAAAATAGAAATCCTACATTTAAAAATATCAATTCTGAATAGTGTAACAATGCCGTTTTGGTGTACGGAATATATTACACTGATAACTCTATATACAGGAATTTTAGATATATTTAATTACAGGTAAAACAAAATATATTCTTGATAATGTCTTAAATTAGAGCCAAAGGACATTTCGTTTTATAATTTACATTTAAAATAAAAGGCACATGTAAAATTACTAAAAATCTTATCAGTCATTTCCATTGAATTCTGCATATATATATATATACATACATATATATATGTGTGTGTGTGTGTGTGTGTGTGTGTGTGTGTGTGTGTGTGTGTGTGTGTGTGTGTGGTTGTGAGTGTTTGTGAGTGTGTTTGTTTTGGTGTGTGCATGCGCGTGTCTGTGTATATATCTGTGCGTATGTGCGTGTTTGTAATGTGTGCGTGTGCATGTGTGTACTCATATATATATATATATATATATATATATATATATATATATATATATACGTGCATGTGTGTGGGCGTGTGCATGTGTGTACTTATATATATATATATGTATATATGTACGGGCATGTGTGTGTGCGTTTGTGATGTATGCACGTGTGTACGTTTGCAAGTGTGTACCTATCTATCCATATATATATATATATATATCTGCGTTTGTGTTTTAAATTACATATTTTTACAGATACAATACTCAAATTTTATGAAAACAAAAGTCTAGTTGCAACATTTGAATCCTTTTCAATACATATTACCTACCGTGAGAGGGACAATAGCATCCATTCTACTGTTTATTATTTTACACTGATAAAATTAAAGGTGAAAGTTTTGATACAACGACAATGGCAGCGACGTTTTTTTTTTTGTTTTTTTGTTTGCCTAAGGACACGAGTGTTGTCTCCGCTAAGACAATAGCCACACAGGATATGGAAAACCCACATTGAAAACAATGGTGAAGTCCTGTGGTAAACATACAATGAGATAAATAAGTATTTCCTACTGTGAAACCACGTGAAATGTAAAACATATCATAACAATGCATAAAAAAGATAAGAATAGCAAATGTAAAAAATGAATCGAAAGAGAGTGACATTTATTTTTTAATAAGATCATTGAGAAAATATGTGTAACTTTTTTACATCTGAAATATTTTTAATTGATAAACTGAAATCCTGTGAGATTCAATGTTAATATACAATATATAGTCAATTTTAGTGATTGCGTATGTTTTCAAATATACCTTGTAATCAAATTTAGCACTGTATATGATAGCTTCCACTCGAAATCCAGCGATGTCATCGCTTTATTCATCATCAAATACAAACAGTAAAATGTGGCTTCCTATGATACTTTAAGCTTTTGGTGAACTCATATATCACTTCATTCTACCATCTCCGGCAGATTATATTCCATATTCTTTAAGAGACATTATTTTGAAGCACATGCAATCAGTGAAGTGTTCCCTTTCTTTTTCATCTTCTTTCTGCTTTATACAAATGATTTTGAAATTATTCATTTTAAAAAATAACCGCAGATAATACAAGTGCACCACCATCAATCTTCATTACTATAACTTGATACGCTAAAATATCTCAAAATTTTAATGGGAGAAAAATGTCTTATAAAAATCAATACCTTTAAATCCAATAAAGTAACTTTTCACTATTAATGGGCAGATCTTGAAATTCTACCCTCAAAATAAATGTATGTACTCTCAAGAAAGCATGTATTACGTCCTTATAACGTTAAAACACAGGTTTCAGTTCGATCACTGAATGTAGGAAACGCCTACTCTATTCACTGCTTAAATTAGTAGTCACTTGGGTATACAGCTACTTTAACCTTAGACTTGTCGTTGGTGTACTAGATAATGGTTCTGTGTTATTAATAGATGAGGCGACATCAAATTCTGGTCGTGTTTCTTATATTCGCTTTCGATATAAGATATCCTTCTGAAACGTCTGACATTCCGTTTTACTCAAAGGTATCAGGAAACAATTATTATGTCTCCCAACATAATCATTACAATATGGTCATGAACTACACTTTTTCAACTACCTCTAGACCAATGTTTTGGAGAGAAAAATACACTGTTAGAGATGTACACTCAAAACCTACCGAATTTAAAATCACACGAATGAAAAGGGTTACACAGAATAATGCAATATAACATAATGATTTTGTCATATTTTGCAACAAAGATGAAAATCTTTTCATCAAAATCAATACACATAAAACCGAAGTATCCTAAATTTCGCTACAAGGCTTCTAAAGTGTTTCGGGTTGTATATTGCATTCATAAATAACGTCATTTGAAGAATAAATTAATTCTTCTTCTTCTAAGACTACGTTGTTAAAGACTTAGTTTATCATGATTCCCCACAATTCCTTGTATTTCGTAGGTTGTAGTTAAGTATATACTGACATCTATTCATACATTCGTGCCTAGCAAAGGATATCAACCCTGCCTTCAATGTATATTTGTAAGCCTTCTTCTCTCATTTCGTGCACTAGATATCAACTGTCTGTTTCTAATGTTAGATATAAGCGTAGTTTTTGCTACAATTTTCTTTCAAACATCATCTTTTCACGGTATTATCAAAATTATCAGAATACTTTTGTAGAATTTTCTTTCTGTTACTTCAAATCTCTTTATTATCTGAAGAGAAATTACCCAGCATTAACTACTATATACGAAGAATGATATTGCAGAATACATATTTTAATTTGTTTTTTAACGAAATTCCGTTTCTTAACATTTCTTAACTTATCTCAATTTAAGTGCTAAACTTCTCGTCTTAAGTTAAACAGCTTGGCATGTATATTTAAATTGATGCATTTACTTGTTTTTCTGTTATTCAATTATTAATTTGCTTGTTGAATTGTTCCAGTTCTCTCGCACATTATATTCTATTATTTCTTTTAGTTCACTTTCCCTGAATAGTATATTTTACATTTTTTAATTGTCGTAACCAATAACTTAAAATAAGCTGGTCATCATGATTAATAAATTGAAACAAAGCTGTTATCAACTAACCACCATAGACAATCGCATCTACCTCCCATTAGCATGGGACAGGCTAGCCTCCCAGAGAGTAAAATCCTACGCCTCCTTGGCCTTACACTCTCGGCGGACCTCAAATGGAATGACTATATTGAATCCATTGCCAAATCTGCTGCTATGAAAGCCGGCTCTCTGTGCAGGGCCCGGAAATTTTTCCCACCTGAAACTATTCTGCACATATACAAATCTACCATCCGCCCGTGTATTGAATATTGCTGCCATATCTGGTCGGGTGCCCCTGCTGCTCTCCTTGGGCTTCTAGACAAAATACAAAGGAGGATCTGTAACGTGGTTGATACTGACTTGGCAGACCGGCTGCAGCCGCTCTCACACCGGCGTGATGTAGCTTCCCTGTGCCTCTTCTACAAGTACTTTCATGGCTTCTGCTCCGATGAGCTTAGATCACTGGTGCCGCCTAAGCACGAATTTACATGAGATACTAGATTAGCAACTAGGTCCCACCCTTTCACAGTTAAACAAACAAGATGTAACCGTAAATTCTACTCCAACAGCTTCTTTTCTCGCGCTTCCCGCCTGTGGAACTCCCTTCCACAAGTCTGCTTTCCCGACAGTTACAATCTCCAGGTGTTTAAATGTAGGGTCAATAGACACCTCCTATCACACTAACTCCCAACTATTCTCACAACACTCTCATCTACCCAACCCTCATTCTCGGTATCCTCACCCGCCTATCACCCACCCTCTGTTATTTCCTATATTTAACCAGCCTTTCTCCACTCTACGTAGCCCCCTGCACAGTAGTGGCAGTGACATGCCTTGCTCGGGGTGAAACGCTTATAAAAAAAAAAAAAAATTAATATTTTTTAGCATAATTGTGTAGTCGATTAATTCAGTACCTTTTTGTTTGAACAAGAATATTTTTAATTAGTTCCTATAATATGAATTCAGCAAATGTAATATTGTAATCTCTCACATGCAATACAAAAATATTATCGGTGACTACCTGGTTAGTTCCAGACGTTATATTCATTAACATAATCAGTTCATGCTATTTGTTAACCTGATCTTTTCTGATAAATAGAAAATATCCGTATTATGTGCTAGATAAAAACCAGAAAGGCAAAGCTAGCATTTGGTTCTAACATCAGCGTCAGAAATACTATTCCAACAATCCAAAAATGTAGCTTTCTATTGCTTCAAATCAGATGATTTATAAGGCGTGCATATTGTTACACCCATATTTTATTTGAGGTAGACACACCAAATATTAATACTTTGGAAATCGTTGTTTTGCTTGAATGCAGGCTTCATTTCAATATTATTGTCAAAATTATAAATAATCTTGAGTTGTACTCTGGTGTCCTTATTAAATATATGAATTATTGCCTCTCTGCATTAAACATATAAAATTAAGATATTTTAGGAGTGGTCTCTCATGAAATACTGAAAAATATTTTATGGTTTTTCTTAGTCTTTTCATTAAAATATGATGATTTCTACATAACAGGCGTGTCTCGCCCATAATTTCTTTCCAGACACATTTAAATTTTATCAAGTATAATTTGAAAAGGTAACATTACACTGCGAAATTTATTAAGGCTACTATTACCTGCAGGTGTTGCATAAATCCGACATAATCTTACATCGTTTCTCTCAGCAGTTCTATGACCTACAAGAATACACACGTTCAGATTTATGAGATTTTCTCTCCCATTGGCGATATCAGCAACAGCTTAAGTATAGACCTGTTAAGTCCATGATAAAGTACTCACAATTCCTAGACATGACCCGTTTCACAATATTAAAAAAGAACAAATATAATAGATTTAAAGAATATATACTTTGTAGTGGCAAGAACTTTGAAAAATCTTCATTTAAACAATTAAATCTTAAATCTGAAATGTCACTTGCTTACTTCTAGTTTTATTTTTAATTTTCTCTTCTCTGCAGAATGGATAGTATTAGTAGAAACAGTCGTAATATTGTTATTTTTACACTTAGTGTTTTATACGCGTTAGACTATAGTTTGAATAACAAGAAAGTACTTTCATTCTCCTTTACTCTACAACGTATACTACTTTTATCAACTCAAATTTATTGTACACATACTTAAAAACATTGCACTGCAGGACACTTAATAAATTATCGATAACGACGAACAAAATTACTGATTTGTTGTTCGAAAATATCCTATTTTTAATGAAGAATTAGAGATAAATATGTATATTTCACGAAAGAGGCTTATATCGTATTAGTGAAATATATGATTTCTTGGGTTTCTGTGCCTGATATTAATTGATATTAATAAAGCTTTTCTCATTTCAACTACGCTTTTCTCATGCAAAATTGCAAATCTTTTGTGAGATTTTCAGTATTCTGTGTAACGTATCTTTTATTTCAGATGCATCAGTTTTGTGAGTCTACGGTTATGTCGTGTTGAATACACCGGTTCCCGTCCGATCACCGAAGTTAAGCAACATCGAGCCTGGTCAGTACTTAAAAGGGTGACCAATTTGGAATACCAGGTGCTGTAAACGTAAGAACCAAGAATGGTCTACCGGTCCTCCAGGTTTGGGGGTTGGGTGCAGGGCTAACAATCCTACCCCGTAAGAAATATAGTTTGTTACAGGAACAGCAACAAAAAGTTGCTGCTATATGCACCATCTGGGTGTGTATGATGGTATAATGATGAATCATTTGTGTGAAGAGCCAAAATAATAGCTTCTCTCTAAAAATAATGGGACACGGAAAAGGCCTCAAAGATGATGCAAAATATTTCATCGTCAAGGAAGTGCTAATCAACTGGGATGACATCAACTGAATATAAAACTTTATACTGAGTTATTTATTCAGTTGATTCTGGTACTGTCCAAGATGTTCAATTTGTTTTGGACATGTATCGCCGAATCTATATTTGGGGGTCAACCACAGTTATATGTTATGTGGTCGGTAATTTCTAGTCAGCGAGCATTTGTCCTGTCATTAAAAATAAAACATTTGGTTTCCGCCATTAAATTTGTACTGTTTAACAACTGATGGGTAAGTGGTCTGTTTATGTCATTTTGTTTGATGCGGACAGAATATTGACCATAATGATTCTTAACTTGACAACGTCTCTCTATTTCATATATTGCGCTTGCTTTCATGTTTATGTTTTTTGTCTGTGCACTAGATCAATTCTGTTCAATTGTAATTTTTTACCAACTTGAAATTTAATTTCGAAATGATTGACTTGCTTTACAACAGAATAAATTTTTCTATTACATTCATATTTTTCTCAACATATCATCAACACGTTTTATGTATTTTCTAGGTATATTTAAATACCAATTGTTGTAGTTTTGTAAGACAGTTCTATTTAATTTTATTTCTCTTCAGATCTTGGCACATACAGTCAATAAACATGATCCTTTATATTATGCATTTGGTTGCATGTGACAAACATTTTCGTCTTGACATTCATTCGCTTAATACCATCTATCGTCCAGTTTAAGTTGTTGAAATTCTTTTGCACTACAGGGCAGCCCAATTAAGGGAAGGAAGGGTGCATGAAGATAGCAATTCTCTGAAACAACCTCGGTTTGTCTACCCTATGTGAAAGAGTCCGTCTCCCGTGTAAGACCAATAATAGAGTAGAACATGACTAAAGACTCTCTTTTGACGTCTGTCCATGAAAGAAATATAATGAAGAAACTGGCCACCCCATTAAATAAAGTTATAAAAACATAACAAGATTATAACACGAGGAGAGATACATAAGTCATGCGTAGCACGAGTATGGAAGGAGAAAAGGGATCACTAACCCCTACCGGAAGAAGCTGAAATAATTGATAAGAAGGCGACTGGAAACTAAGTAAGCTCAGGAAATAAGTGAATATGCTATGCTACAAAATTTTCCTAAACCGACCACGCTTAGAAATGAATACACAAAAATAATACGGAGTGCTTGAAAAAATCATTAACATCAAAGATTGCAATATGAACTCTGACAGAAAATTCTTGCTGAGACATTCTATTTATAAGTCGCCAAAATTCACAATTTCAAAGACGAGTGACCCAGTGATATAGACGTTGATTAATTTCAGTGACTTGACCCAAAGAGTTTTAAGTTCAATACCAGGTTACAGCAATTTTTAAACAAATATATTATAGAGTCAAATAAAAGGGATATAACTACATGGATACCAGAAGTGGCTTTGCACATGGAATGATGATAATACACACACGTGATAGTAATTAAGTGTTCGGTTCCAAATTTCTAGCACCAGAAGAAGGCCGGAATGCACAAGGGGCAAAAAGTCATAAAATGAGAGTAATAGTCTTAAGAATATATATATATAAATGAGTCTTTCTGTGTGAAAGTTTATATATGAGTATTGTTGACACTGCAATATATTTGTATATTATGAAGATAATCTCATGTATATATCTTTGTTTCGTCAACACACACACACACTTATATATATATATATATATATATATATATATATATATATATATATATAATATAATTCTTCCATTTCTAAATATCCGCTAATTTATGTTTTATTATCATGTATCTATTTTTTCCCTTACTATATTTGTATTTAGCTTTCTCACAACACTCAAATTAGTCTAGATACATTGAACTCAGAGGCTGCAAAAAACTTATTACATACAATGACTTTTAATAACTTACCTCATAGGAATGATTTTATGACAGCAAAAATGTCATAGATGCAGAATTTGGAAAGCAAACCTCTATGTCTTGCCTTATCTGAGACGTCCTCACTTCTGATGAATGGTACGGAGAACATATTCCAACTTGTTTCACATAATTAAGTAAATTATTTTCTTGTGCAGAATCTACTTGAACAAAGAAAAAGTATGAGAACTAAAATGTAAGAAGAATTAAGCAACTAATATAAACAATACACAATGATATGGCACGACTAACGGTAAACGAAAAAAAAAACAATTTTGATGATTCAAAAATATCAATCATTTTTTGAAATTCCACTCTTAAATAATTTCATTATTGTTTTCGGTTTTTAAATATATTAAACTCAGTTTACCTAATGCATTCTTGTAAGCTGATGTCTAATGAATTCACTCTTTCGCACGGGCATAATTTGTGTATTATAACATTAATTTACTAATATTATTCTTCTAATATTGAAAATAGTTTCATACAACTAATTGAAAATTATTATAGAAAAAATAAAATAAAACATGAAATGATCCGTCGCAGAAGAAATAAACTTAATGTAATAAAATTAACATGATGAGATTCGTATTTGGGAACAGTAAATTTCACAATATTTTTCGCATAAGTCTATTGCGATGCCTGCAATGATCGTGCAAGCAAATTAAATTAGATTTCATTTCTAAATAAAACAGTACCATTCCACGTTAACGTCTATGCTTTTCTAAAGATTAAGACTTTCTCAAACAATTAACAAAATATTGAATATTTTAATTAAAGTGCTTTCTTTTTCATGTCATAAGCGTATACTAGTGATCCCGTACCGTCATATATCCACAAAATCTTTATATCAATATTCCGTCTATATCCATCACAAATATATTCACAAAGAATCAACTCACTGCCATGAATAAATTAATGTAATTTATTTTGTGAATTAACTCAGGTAACAAGCAGATTTTTGACAACGTCAAAATACGTACATGAATGCGTTTGAAAAAGTAGACTCAACTCTAGTTTAATATACGCAAATTAAAACAAGGTATGCAGAAATAAGCAGAAACAATGTAAACTTTATATTATATAGTTTAAAGATTAAACCTCTGCTTAGCCATAAGATGCAAACAAACTTTGGAAAATTATTCCTAACATATATAGAATGAAAATATATCTAATAGAATGAACATATGAATTTATTTACGTATGTTTATGGCGAATACAGATAAAAAAAATCAATGAAACAAAATATAAAATAAAATATATAAACAAATAAAATAAATGAAGGATTTACCTCCCTTAAAACCCATAACTCTTTCTCGTTCGCTTTTCATCATTCTCTCTCCCTATTTCTAACCTTTCTTTCTCTTTATAACCCCTTCCGTTTATGCTTCTCTCTAAAGTAATGAGAAAGTAACCATGAAAAAATAAAAATAAAAAAAATCAGTAAAAAAAGGCTGAACACGCAAACAAAACAACGGAAGTTTGTTGATTTCTATAAAATTCTTGATACCTTTAAAAAAGTTTTCACTATTTCGTTATTCATGGAAATAAAGTTTGTTAGGAAAGACAGAAAGTAATAAATTTAAAAATCTCTTTAAAATCAAATATTTGTCCCAGTGATGTGTCTCCAGTTTATCACTAAATTTAAGGAAGAATTAACTGAGTTTTCTAAAAGTAATGCTGAAAAACAAAATGAAAAGAATAATTTGTTTTCGTACAGTTATAGTGAGCAAAAATAGAAAACATATAAGATATACAAACAAAAATATTCAAATTACGCATTTGCTATTCTTTAAAGAGCATCTCTCTTTCTCGATTTCTTGCCCTTTCTTCCTATCTCTCTGCCTGTTTCTTTGTCTTTCTGTCTCTGTTCCCTCTCTGTATACTTCTCTCCTAGGTAATGTGAGGTTAACTCTCACATAAAAAGAAGAAAAACTGACAGAACAAGGCAGCAAAACTGTGGAAGTTTGTTGCCCACAGGTCATCTCGCTGACCATGACAGGGGGAAAATATAATAATTTTTATAGAAAAGGTAAAATGAAGATAAATCTCAAAGCAGAAAACAACCAGTTTGGCTCCCTCTCATCAAACTATTTTATATAGAAAATTTACTTTAAAATATAATAGTTGTGTGAAATGCATTGATTTCAAAGTGGAATTAGCTACGAGAGACTGATTGCTGCAAGGCCCAGTAAACACTTTCGCTATTCACACAGCAAGACCTGATGCAAACAGACTTCAGCACTTTCAAATAAAAAAAAGTGAATGGAACTTGGTTAGTACGGAAAGTCAATCTACATTAAACTTCATTGCAAATCTGTTTTTTATAAGATTTTCACAAATTGAGGAACAATACATGTTACGGATAACTTCAATTCCTTGCCAAAAGTTGAACATGCTGTTTGATTTTACTGTCAAGTCGTTGAGTTAAACTGATACCCCAGACAGAATCATATTTATAAACTACAGAATTTGATGTTGGAAGGAAACGTCCTTAGGATTTGATAGTTGAACAGATCTAGTATCAAACGCAACACGCATCTCGGCAAAAAAATAACATTTCTGCAAAATCAGAAGAAATTTGCCATATAATGTTTTCATCCTACTCTAAAATTCACGGATTTCTTAAATGTCCAATGTATTTAAAGCTTACGTTCATTGCATTTTCCTAACATTGACCAATTCCTTCATCACACTTTTTTTTATTTTACATTGATTTCTCCCACTTTAAATATTTGAAGAACGGGAGCAAAACCGTTGTTTTCTGTTTTAATATTATTATCATTATGCCTTGTAATACAAACATGATGATATTTGAAGTTCTTTATATATATATATATATATATATATATATATATATATATATATATATATATATATATATATTACTTTAAAAACAAGGAATTTATTAATAGTCTCAAGAGCCCTTTCATCTAACATCTCATCTGAAGAAAATCATTGTAATTCTAAATTCAACCAAAAGAAGTGCAACGAAAATGAAGAGGCAAAAAATAGACCAAACAAGCTATATATATATATATATATATATATATATATATATATATATATATATAACTAGAGGAGGAGAAAATGCGTTTAAATAATTACCGAGGGACAGCTAATATAAAAGATCACCCAACAAATGAAGAGACTTTACAAAATCCTTCTGCCGGCAAAGCGAAGTTTTCCGTAATGATATGCAGACTGATTCTATAATGTTTAAATGATTATTGGAAACAGCTACATGTAAAAGTTTGAACCACTTTTTCTTATATGACTTCGCACAGGCTATATTTTCTACTAGCTGTTAAGCAATAACCAATTCCTTATTTGTAGAGAGGGGATAACATATGTTATCTATTTTCCCAAATCGTTATTTAGAAAGATAATGTTGATTAATTCTTGTTTCCAAATATAAGGTTGTACGCCCTACATAACAAGCAGCACACTGACAATCATATTCATATTCCAAATTAGTTAATTTGATGTAGGGCAATTCCTCCTAACGAAAGAACGGCAACACAGACCTTGTCCAAAAAATGAAACGCAGATCAACAGACAGAAAACAATCAGAAACCGACTTGCTAACCTGCTTAAATACGCTTTTGGCTTTATGCACAATCTAAAGAACCTTCAAATAAAACGAACACTTAGAAGTCCCTACGACTTTAGAAGAATGAAATTTGTTATTCTTCTTATTAATATTATAAATAATGGCTTCCGGATAGCCATTACTAAGGAAAATTTCTCTGATATTCTAACATTCAAAGTCCAGTTTAGTAGAACAGCAAATCTTGAGCACCCTTATCAAAAATTTGATATAAAGGTCGCTCAAAATTTGTTCTCTTAATGGCTTTGCGTTTCCGTCTTTTCGTAAGGATGAATTATCCTACATCAAAGTAGTTAATTTGTATATGACTTTGACTGCCAGTGGGTAGCTGGTTATCTGCTGCGTACAACCTTACATTTGGGAACAAAAATTAATCAACATGTACTTTCTATAATACGATTTGGCAAAATAGATAACTCATTTTATCTTCCCTCTATAAGTATTGAATTAGCTATTGCGCAAAACCTAGTAGAGAATGTAGCCTGTGCCCAGTCGTATGGGAAAATATGGTTTAAAATTATACATGTAGCTAGTTCCAATAAACATTTAGAGATTTTGGAGTCAGTCTGCCTATTATTACGGAAAATCTTCTCTTTACCGGCAAAAGGAATTTGTGAAGTCTCTTTATTTGTTGGGGTATATTTTATTTTAACTCTCACTCGATAATTATTTCCAAGTGTTTCTTCACCCCTAGTTATAAATATATATATTTGTATGTATATTTATTTTAGCGAGTTTCCTTAAACCTTTTTCTTTTTCTGGTCTTTATTTTTGTTGCTGTTCTTTTCTTTGGATTTATAATTCCAACGGTTTCTCTTCTTAAGATGAGCTCTTGAGACTGTTAATCAATTCCTTGTTTTAAACTAGTGTACAAATTCGGTACCACTAAACACACACACACAAACAAACACACATATATATATATATATATATATATATATATATATATATATATATATGGTCTTTATTATAGTAGAGAGTAACACCTTTTCAACAACTCAAGAATACACTTTCACGTAAACTGCATAAAAGTTCAACAGAAAATCGAATCAATATTTATATAACAAATAATCAAGTTTTAATTGGACTTTAATATCCAAAATATATAAAATTTGCAGTATTATAATAGTGGTTCTGTTATACGTATTATATATATATATATATATATATATATATATATATATATATATATATATGTATTATATATATATATATATGTGTGTGTGTGTGTGTGTGTGTGTGTGTGTGTGTGTGTGTGCGCGTATATTCAGTAGGCTAAAGAAAAAATTATATACATTCTGAAAGAAAATAATTATGTTCTAATCTTCATGAGTATGCTTAATTTTGACTACTTAATTTTAACTGACATGCATTGCAACCGCTATATTTAATCAATCTGCTGCTTCGAAAGTTGCTTCAATTTCGAGACAATATGTCTACCCAGAATACTTTTTTCACATTTATAACATCTCTCTGTGTCTGTGTATAGAATAGTGCAATGGCACATGGTGTACTCCTTTTATGGTATTTCTTAAAGTGAAAAGGATATTTTGTTTCAGTTGTTTTATCCATTTTTTTCATGCAATTGATTGAAATAAACTTAATATCTAATTTGCATAACGCTGAAAAAAGAAAACATTTTGTGTGTGTTTCTGTGTGTTTTGCGTGTACGCTTGAGTATTAGCTCGCACACTCATATGCGTTTGTATATTCATGTGGTAAGAATATTAGAAAAAACTATATCTCGAAAAGGTTTGCATTCTTATTGCATTAAAAATGTAAAAAATAAAAGAAAAATGATTTTTATTTTTTTTAATAGAGGCTGCAATTACACACAAGCAAACGCACACACCTATAAATATATATATTGTCATCCGCAGACAGACCTGTTTCGCCGTATCACAGCTGATCATTACCGTTAGACTCCGTTTGCTTTTTTAGCCAGGATTGAAACCCATGGGCGTTCGGTCAAAGTAGGCATATATATATATATATATATATATATAATCGGATGAAACTTAGTGCGGAAATTGCCAATTTCAACATGTTATTTTAAGACATGCATTCTCCGACCACTTCTAAACAAAGAATGAAAAAAATTATAAAGCCCAGATGTTAGTTTAGGTAAAGGAAGCAGTTAGGATGTTTTGGATTTCATTGGGTTGTGTCAGGGTAAGGAGTTAGTAATAATACTTCCTTGGTGGTGGGAGGTATGTGGCCTGACCAAAGGGCTAGCAGCTAGTTCAACATTTATTTTTTATTTTTTATTTTTTATCGGGACTAACTGGGGGAATAGGATAATTAATGTAATTTATTCTTATTTCTATGGCGACACATACATGATCTCCCTTCTTTTGTTAAGGGGGATATTTTGGTTTAGAAATTTTAAGATTTTAATCTTTTCTGTTAAACAGAGACTACACCAATATCTTAAGCTATTAGCGGTCTGTGCTTTGCCTATGAGATCCCGTTTTATTTGGGGAAATAACTTTCTTTTAATTCCCAGCATTTTCTAGAAAGAGCAGTTTGGTATTTTAAACTAGGGTTGGCAAAGGAGTGCCTGTGGGTATAAAGCCGTTGATTCCAAATTCCCGCTGAAATTCCAATAAAAACATTCCGTCTTTCCTGATTTTCCTTGGGTTGTATGGTGGCTTGATAAATCACATTTTCAGATCTACACATACCATTATTCGGACAATTATTTCTAGATCTACATTTACGGAGGGTGTCATTCTAATTTCCTTATTGTATTCCCCACACTTCTTCAAAATTTGGTCAACATGGGAGCTAATAATGTTATACATTCTATTTGCACACGAGTAACTAACTTTGATATTTTTCCTATTGAATACCTTTCTTAGGGGGGTTATATATATATATATATATATATATATATATATATATATATAACCCCCTAATTAATTAAGGTATACCATAGGAAATATATATATATATATATATATATATAACCCCCTAATTAAGGTATACCATAGGAAATATATATATATATATATATATATATATATATATATATATATATATATATACGCCTACACACCCTGATCGAGCACACTGGAAGAATGGTAAATTTGGAAAAAAAACAGTAGTTACGCTAGCACTTACGCATCGCTCATTCAGTCATGAATTAGAGCACCCAAACTATTGTCGTATGATACATCATACACTGCGGATGAGTAGTACATATATATATATATATATATATATATATATATATATATATATATATATATATATATATATATATATACAGAACGAAGAATTCTTTCAACGTCCAAAACATTAATTTAAAACAGTGCTTGAGATATAATATACTATATAAAGCTGTTAATATTTATTACTTTAGAACATGTACATAATTTCTCTATATATAATCGCGACGAAGGCACGTTCGTTTCGGCATTGGGGGCCCAATGCCTCTTCAGACGATGTGAAAAGTACTGGAAATCCTTTTTCTTTATCTTTATTTAGTTTTGTTAGGGGTGTTGGCTGGGGTTTATTGATATTGTGATATTTCGTTGACAGAAATTCTTTGTGGAGAGTGTTTAGTTAGAGGTTTTGGTGGAGGTTATCGAGATAGGGGAATCAGTATGAATCATATATTGACTAGATATAAGGATATAAGGATAGATATTTATATGAGAATTGAATTTAAATAATGAAAAGGATTTCCAAACAATTATCAAATTAAAAATCAAAGATTTAAAATTAAAAATTTAATAATAAAAACGATTTCCAAACAATGATCTAAATAAAAAATAAAAAATTTAAAATGAAGTAAAAAATATATTCCCTAAGCACAAAGTTAAGATTAAACATGCAAACTTACATTGATTGTAAAATCTCTGGTTAAATAAAAATAAATAAATAAATATCCACGACAACTATTATCGGCTCCTCTAAGAAATCCATTAATATATAGTCTAGTCAACTGATAATTAGAATTTACAACTGTCCAGAATCAAAGACACCCATTAATCACTTTAGAAACACCCCAAATAAATTCCAACGGTCATAGACTGATTCCTGTATCTTGCTAACCCATAACTGTTATTTAACCCATAAATGACAAAATGATATTTTTGTCACAACGCGTGTTTCGAGTCTAAATTTAACTTTCTTCAGGTGAATAAACTTGTGACCTCACATGTCGAGATAAGTTTGCTTTTCTGATGGTCACGTTATCTTGTATAAATAGATAAGTCAAGTGGTCAGTACGTCAGAAAGATTATGTGTTCGTGTTTTTTTTCACAATCGCAAGTTAAGTTTCTTTTGTCGCCTTCGTTGACCGTAAAAAATTTTTTCACTGTGTTGGAAAATTTGATTTCGTGCTAATATTTGAAATTTTGATTCTGCGATTTGGATTCAACTCTTCTCTACGGGATATCTAGTTCTTGTTATTGTTCTGGGGATATTTTTTAATTTAGCGTGTGTGTCTGTTTTCGCGTTTGAATTTCATGTTTCTGTGTGTGTCTTCGGTTTTTCATGGTGCTTTTTTGAGGGAAGGCTCATTTTTTTATAAATATTTTATCCTGCATTATAAGTGTGTAATAATCTGCATTTTGCTTGTTAGGCTTTACTCTGAGATTACATCCACTGAATTCAAATAAATGTTGGGAGACATATAATCTCCTGCTATTGGCTAGTTTTATGTTACTTCTTTGCAGAGCTATTTTTTTATTCAGCTCTTGTGTTGCCCTCACGTACATTTTTGCTCGTTCATCGCATTTTAGAGCATAAATTACGTTATTAGAGTTGATGCTCAGATCTGTGGTTATTTTTAATGTAGATGTGTCACATTTTTTAGATTTTCACTGCAATGATATATGTCTAACCAATGCAGGATTTATAAGGACCTTCAAAAATTACCAAAATCATAGTCTATTAAAATTTTTCGATTTTGATAATTTTTACAATCTTCAAAGATACCTTAACAATATTTCTTATGGTCTTTAACCACGGTGTTTTTGTGAATAGCTGTGATTGTTCTGTCTCGTAAAAGTATACATGTCCTATTTTTGCTGCTGTTTTGAGTGATGTTCATATCAATTTGTTGTACTTTCCTTCACGTAAAAGACTAATTTATTATTATTATTATTATTATTATTATTATTATTATTATTATTATTATTAATAATAATAATAATAATAATAATAATAATAATAATGTTAATAATATACTATATTCACACTACATACTAAACTGTGGGAAGACCTAAGGTAGGTAGTGTTGTGTTATGGCTACGTTTCATGGTTTGTTTTTCTACCAACATTAATTTTAATAAGATTATATAGTGAAAGCTTTTAGTGTGTACTTATCACTATATTTGATTATATTTTCGTTAAGCTGAGATTACATGGGAATTCTCAATGTGTTATTATGTTCCTTATTTTATATTACCAGGCATCTCTACTAAGTTTGTATTTTGTTATGTAATGGCCCGCTAGGAAATCGTTATATATTTGTAGGCAACTTTATTCGTTTCGGTTTTTGACAATTATGTCCGGCCTATTTGCTTTAATGTCCCTGTCTGTAATAAAGATAAAATCTCAGTGAATTTTCTTCTATTTCAATAAGCGATGCTGGGTGATATTCATACCAGTGTTTGTTAATATATTTTTCCAAAATGTTTGCATATTTTTTTGTATATTTTCCCCATAATATTGCGACGACGTTTTTGTTATTTGGCACATGTACAGATCATCCTGAGATTAGATGTCTATTTTTCTGATATTTGTCACAGAATCTTCGTTTTTGATCCATGTTATTATGTATGATTTTATCTGAAGATTCTTAGTAAAATGATTCTGTTCTTCCGCTGCAAATACAAAACCTTCCGTTTCAGTCTTTAATTCAAATGTTATTAACCATCGATGAGGGTTAACAGTTTGATAATCGGTGTTATATACACTGTTTGGATATTGTCTATTCAAAACTTTGTCTTGCTAGAGTTGTTTCATCTGCACAAGTGATATATCATTGGCTTTTTAACCCTCTACGGCCATTCGTATCATATTTGATACAGAATTTCCCTATAAGGAAACATTTGGTATTTCCCTATAAGGAAACATTTGGTATTCATTGACTGAGCAGTCAGTACTGCTTTCATTTGAAATTTATAAAATATTTCTCTTAAAAAATTTTTCAGGAAAATATTTCTTTCAAGGCTTGTTTTCATACTGTATCAAATATGATACGAATGGCCCTAGAGGGTTAAAAATATATTTTTGCAATAGTTTTTACTTGGATTCTGTTTCTGTTTTCCCTTTCGTATTTACAAACTTCTTTCATGATTTAATATTTTAAGTACCGAATTTGTGTTGTTTATCTAATTGCATCATCCATTCATTTGTTGATTCCATATAGGTTAATAAGCTAATAATTGGCTTGTATAACAATTCTAGCTGAATAAGACATTTTCTAACTTCTATACCGATTATGTATACGCGGTCTGATGATTAATGTTATGCTTAGAAAGAAGATTTCTCCTCTCAGAACGTTTTCATCAGTTTGTGATTTAGAGTCCTTTTCACGCTACTGAAATTAGATTGAAGCATAGAGAGTACATGCCTCTTAATGGATATGTTTCTCTTCAGAGAATTCAGTTCAGTTATAATGTGAATAGCACACGACTATGGTTTACTGTTCGCATTATTTCTTTAATTTTTCTGTTTAATTCCTTCACTATAATTTACACCGAGATACATATAAGCTTCTATTGCTATAAATATTTTTAGTTGATTGTTGTCTCAGGATATGAGCTAATTTTACAGGTTTGTTGTTGTGATTTTCATAAATTTGTGTCTTTAGCAAATGTATCTAAAACTAATATTATTCCAGTAACGTCACTGAAATATGTACATTACTAGCGTACAACAAGTTATCCATTCAAAAGAGATGGGTCATTTACTTTTCAGATAATTTATGACATCCTGATAATTTTGTTGGTTGATTCTATGAGAGATAAATAAAATAGTAATGGGACGAAAGTTTAAATTGAAATATTGTTCTTTTGATGTTTATTTCACTAGACTTTTAAATTTCATTTATATGATTGAGGTAAAGTTTGGTTTTCTGTATTGTATACATTTTTGATGAAACTGCAGACCAGTATTAAAGTTTTTAAATGCAGAAATGGGATAACGTATCAGCAATATTACTTTTTGTTACTGAGGTTTGTCTTTTGTGTTCAGTTGCATTTGTACGAGATCAACGTATTCATATTTAAACGTTTTATACACCTGTAAAAGCCATGTTACTGACTTTTTGTTCATGTTGTGGTATATATAATTTTATTTACAAAGAAGTATTATGTTTCTTTTGTCAGAATAGATTTCAACAGTTTTAATAGTAGGAAGAAATATTATTGGTCTGTACTATTTTGAACATTTGTGTCAAAATTCTTGCGCAGAATTAAAGGTACTCTTTGGATAGTCACTGGCCATTTCTTGATGTTCTTATGCTATTTGCCGTGCTTTCAATGAAAGTCTAACTTTTTTTTTCTCGTTTATCCTCCACCTCTTCAGTAATTTATAGTTTTGTTGTGTTTTTATGCCAGACCATGTTTTCGCAGAAATACATGAACTCTCCCATTATTATTATTATTATTAGTAGTAGTAGTAGTAGTAGTAGGAGTAGTAGTATTTCTATACATCGTCATCTTCAATTCAAATATCATGTACTAAGGAATAAACACACACACATCGATATATCATCATTCTAATTCATGCCATTTAAAATTATAACATCAGAAAAAATGGAATGCTGTACACACTTCCACGAAGATTTAGCAAGTTCATCCATGAATTTAATATTTGGGTACGGTCCTTTATACCCCGCTTCTTATAGACCTGTTTACTCTATTCATATTTCAGAACATTCCTCATTTCTAATAATAATTCTGTGATCCGATGTCTCGACAAAGCCTTAAAAGTAATACGTACTATAGTGTTTCCTACATTCACATCCGTTTTCCCGGTTTGCATGATATGCATTGTGTATACATCAAATTCTCAAAGCAGTTTTACATTTCATTATAATTTTTCAAGAAAATATATGATCCTCGCTGATAGTGTTTGACCATATGTTTAAACGGTAGCACTTGAAAAGTGCGATGATTAGAACAATTTTTTTCATTTTTATGTCAATGTTTTACTCTTTATTACATAATAACATTTAACATATCTTCACGTTTACTGCAGTGTCGGATTTTTACTATTCATTTAACATTCGCCTTCATGTCTTCTGTTCTGCTAAATTCGATCTCTAATGTAATGAGATTGCATACATTATCCCTATGCAAGTTTATTCTACGTCTCTCTTTCCATTATCTGTTAAAACTTTGGTCACTTTAAAATTATATGTATACTGCTATACAGTTTTGTCCCCGATGACCTGACCATATGATTAATCCAATTCTTCCATCAGGTTTTTGTGATAAGCGTAGTGAGTCATTCACCAAGATTAAATGCAAGTCCTGGTAAAAGGTGGGTGGCCGATATTGTAGAGTCAAATGTTTTCTAGTTTAAGAAGTTAGACTGGAAATTATAGCTATGTTTGCTGTCAGTAAAGATGGCACGTCACTACTTGTTGAATGTTTCCACAGAACGAAGTAGACAACCCGGTTAGATAATTCCTCTACAGAACCGAATGACATACATTTATGAACAAATAGAATTTTATTTTTTTATCATTTCACCCTACGCAAGACGGTAAAATCAGTAAGACGCATGGGTCTTAATTCTTCTTTATCTTTTCTGTACCCTGTTCTTTCAGGACGTAGGCAATCATGGCTTTCCACATCTCACTATTCCTGGTGACTCTTTGCCGGCCTTCTCCTGTTGCACAATGCAACCCTCGGTCACTCATCCACCAGATCGAGTCCTTCAAATATGTTATCCGCTGTTTTTCCCTATCTCATTTTCAATCTATCTGGCCTGTTAGTATAAGACTCTCCAAGCCCTCCTTCCTCATTGCATATCCCAGGTACATTAGCTGTCTCTTCGTGATGCTCAGTATTAATTTCCTTTCTGTTTCCATCCTTCTCAAAACCTCATCATTACTCGCATGCTCGGTCCAAGATATCCGCAGCATCCTTGTTTTGAACCACATTTCTACTCTTTCAAGTTTTTCCTTCATCTTTAGGTTTACTTATGGAATATCAGAGACACACTATTATTAGAAAAGAAAGAAAATAAATGATCAAGAATAAAAAAAGCGATTTACACTTATTGACATTGCATTTAAATTTTAAAGATGAAATTAGACTGGAAAGTAAGAAACCAAAATATGTTTTCACAAAAGAGAAAAGAAAATTAAGAATTTGTTATTATAGAAAACCAGTTATACCTAGCTATTTCAACTCTAAAATGATGCGAACTACTCATCAATATATTACTTTGGTGAAATGCATAATATCTCGATACCACTGGAAAAAGTAATCTGGGCAGTTATCATTCAAGTATTTATAGAGAGAGCACAGAGAATTTATTGTAGAAGCAGAATATCCGAATTCAAATGAAAATTTAATGACGAGTATCCTGTCAAAAAATACAAAACAAATTTCACAAAAAATAAACTAGAAAAGAAATGTTTTAAAAAAATAATAAAGAAGACTATCAGAATTTACATTATTTGGACAATTGTTCTCATATTTTTGTCATTTGTACGACGTTTCGACCGTTGTACGCTTCAGCCTTCTCCAGTTGCTAGGAATTTTGAACTAAACCCTTTATTGCATTCACTAGAATATATAATTCTTATTCCTTGAGAGGAGTCTCATCTGGTAGTCATGAGTTATCTTCCTCTAACCCTGTAATTTACTTGTTCACTACTGCTGTAGCCTGGTATTCAGCTCACAACTCTTTGGGCCAATTCACAGGAACTAACTAACGTCTAAATCCACTGGCCTATGTTCCCTTAAGGACACAGAGCTTAGGTGGTATAGGCTAAAAATAAGAATTATGTATCCCAGTGATAGTAATAATGTGTTCGGTTAGAAATTCCTAGCATTAGTGGGCCGAAACATACAACGGCCGAAACGTCATACAAATGGCAACAAAGATGCGGCCAATAGTTTTAATAATGTAGATACTGTAAATACAACCTTCTCCCAGAAATATAGACAAAGAATGAGAATCATACATTTCATAAAAACACAGTCAATAAACATTTAGTATTTTTCAAGTCCCTTATTTTAAGTAGTTGTAAAATAACTTAAAACTTCTAAGAGTTCATTTGTTTAAGTGAAATATGATAGCTTTACAAAAAACCGTAGAAATGAATGATCACAAAAAAAGTTTACTCTTCGTGTGTTAATTTTGAGTTGTCAGCTAATGTATCTTGTTGTTGTTGTTGTCGTTTTTTTATTGTCCGGTTGGGATCTCTGAATGATTGAATTTGCTACTACCAAAACTAAATAAATAACTAATTCAAGCACGTTATCGCCTTCTAAATGTAAACTTTTTTTTTTTGCACCAAGAATCTTATACACGGGTCATTAAATGCTTAATTGACTTTTTGTCCACTTGTTAAAAAAAATCAGTTCAATTGTTTTGGATCTTATGTTTTTTTTATTTTTTACTGAAATGTGTTTACAGTGACTCTGATACGATTTTTATGTGCATGTTTTTAGTGGTCGGCCATAAACCATAAACTAAAACTATAGGATTTTATATCTTATGTTATACTACGGATGTGGGAAAGTTATTGAAGACGAGTGTGTAGAAAATATAGTTATATAAAATGAAAACTTTTGGTTTTTAATCATTCTGTCATTCTGTTGTATGTTTTCTTCCGTAACACACAAGCATAAGTAACGCTTTTATTTATGTATGAAAGATAAGATCATGTGTTTTGTCCATTCTTCGTTTATCTCTTTCTCAAATGCCCTTTCATTATTTGCAATTGATTGCTTTTACAAATAAAAAAAACTTCCTGCTTATTTGACCAGCACAAGTTTTGTGTTTATATATTTGAGCATTTTATTTATGTCATCTATTCTGATTTGTAGATCATTATTAAGAAATACGTATTAAGTTGTCTTACTCATTTTTGGTGTTAGAATATTTTCTTTGTTTATAACTTTACTTCATTCCTTGAACTTCATCCTCTTAATCAAGTGATTCCCTTTGTTACAAATATTACTATCACAGTATATAACTTGCTTAGATGAAGTCATTGGGCTCGTTTCATCTTCGGGTTTGGTGTCGGCCATGATATTAGTAAAGAAAATGCTTATTCCGGCAAAATGTTTTGTACCAAATGGAAGGAATGTTGTAAGGTCTGATGAAATGAGTTAATTAAGCTCTTGGAAATGAATTATAATTTATAACCAATTGAGATGACGTGTTGATTTTTCCTTTATAACTATCATATTGCTCTGGATAACATCCATTGAGCTCTCTATATAGACATAACACATAATATTTTATATGAAGTTAATCGTGTTGGATTATCCTCGCCGTTTACGGACTGGATATCTATACATACACACATGCATACATACATATATATATATATATATATATATATATATATATATATATATATATATATATATATATATAAATAGATAGATAGATAGATAGATAGATAGATAGATAGATAGATAGATATGTAGATAATGTAAAACTAACAAAATACCTACTGAATGAGAGAGACACCAGAAAAAGTATGCTCAATGCCTAAATTCCAAAGCATTAAATGAAACCAAATATATCCCTCCATATTCTCCCAATGTTTTCATGCGGGTTGTTTCAAAGGACATCTTCATTTGTATTCAGTAAAAGCGGTATATTATACAACATCAGTTAATGACAAGTGGTACAACAAACAATATGTTTTATTTATTACAGGTAAACACCAGGGCAACACACTTGTATGGTTAAAAAGAGAAAAAAAAACTGAAAATTACCATTATTTAAAAAGGTCCGGCAAAACATCAGAATACTTTTTACATATATAATGTATACATATAAAATCTAGAAAACGACTGCACTTCCTAAAAGTTAATATTATCAATGCCTTGAATATTATTTTATCGTATATTTAATTTTTCTTTTGTGTCTCTGTAGTCTTTTAAAAATACTAGCGTTTGAGTTGTTTCTATTTTGGTCTAATTTTCCGTTGCATTTATGTCAAAATAACACGTCTGAGTAGATGTTTTTTTACTTTTAATTTAAGTACCGGCTGTTGGATATAAACGCTCTAGAAATAATTCAGATAGTTTGAGAGGAACAGAATGTATTATCTTGACAAGGAGAATGCTTTAGCTTTTTTTCAGTTTATTCTCGTGCCGTTTTGCTAATTATTTGACTATTTTCCTTTTTTCTATATTTTTGTTACCACAGATGGGATCTAGAGTTACTTAAAGTTTCTTTGCATAATGAGTGTTAATAATTTACTTCTATTTGAGTTACAGCACTTAAAAAATATTAGTTTCTTTATCGAAGCAATGAACTATATATTTTATTAAAAGCTCAGTATCATTTCAAGAGTAACATTATGACTGTTAAATCCATTACAAGTTTAAAAAGAACATTTAATTCCTACAAAAAGGCACTATAGGAATATACAATAACATATTTCTTTAAAAAAAGAAACATGTTTTCTTTTAAGTTGATAATTCCGATTATTTGTATTGACCATGGCCATACTTTCAAATTAATGATCATCTACTTCTAAACAAATATGAATGTCTTTCTTTTAGCGGACATCTAACATATTTTCATTATGCTACGACATCATTTTAAAATAAAATGTTTTACTATTCATGTATAAAAAGAACTGCAATGTTCAAAATATACGATTAATTTAATTTCAATAAATTATTCATAACATTGTGGTAAATACATTTATTTTATGAGCGGTGCGTGAATAAATATTGAAATGACAGGATTTTCTAATTTAGAGTAGAGTTCAACTCACTTGCTTTTCACACTTTCATATATTATGACATAGCATGGCCTAGCCCATTTATCTAAAACTTAAACTGATGCATCAGTGATTTAAAAATAAGACGTTTAAAGAATATTAGTTTGATCCAATTATCTATATTTTTACTAAATTCAGAAAAAATGCCATCACATATCTATCTACTAAATAAACCACAAATAAATTAACAAAAGAACGGTGTTTACATATATATTACTCAAAGTAGAACAGTCATTGCCTATGAAATCAAAAGAATATTTTGATTTTTCACTGTAGAATATTTACGAAAGATTAAAACTAATGTAGAATGTGACATGGTTTATATGCGAACGAAAAATGTTATATCAAGTACATATATTTATCTATTTTCACTAGATATGACTGATATTCATAGATCATCTTAAAACTAATGTATCTTAATGTACTGATAATTTTTGCAGGAGAAAATAAATAACTGAAAGATATAGATATATGAGTTTTTTATTAATTGAAAACCTTTGGGGAAAATGTTTTTTCGGAGATACATTATTTCTCCGATGTTATCATGAAATTTAGAGATGCGTAAAATGTTGCAACATATCGATAGCTAATTAGCATGCCTGAATCCAACGACGCGGGAAATCTTTTTTTCAAATCATATACTGTAAAAAATTTGTATCATTCACAGTGTCTAGAAAGTTTTCATCATGTGAAAAGATTAATTCGAATGAACAATTACAGGCAAGTAAATAAAGTTTTTCTCTCTTTCTATTAAACATATGCCCACAAACATTCACACATTCACACAATACTTAGTAGATTCATATATGAATTATAATTACATATTTTGAAAACATTTATTCATAAAATATTACGATACAACACACATACAATAATTTTTCTCCTGACCATCGTACTAATTTTATTTTTTCTTGTAAATTATCACTGATTTCCCTGTTTATGCTTATCTCTCGATGATCAGAGCGTCGCAACTGACTTCTTCTCTAAACTTATTCTAACAGTTCTGTAAAAGAAAACATAGCTGGTCACATTAGATGACATGAAAATCATTCATGACTTTCCACCATTGCCTGTCGAACCCAGAATATTCACCATTCACGATAAACTGGTGTTTCCTCAGAGAAGCCTCATGCCTTCAACGCCTATTCGAAAATAATTTCATCCCATACTTCAAGCGCTTAATGCATATATGATTCATCAATAAAGATATATGGAAATTGGTCGTTTCCCTATACAGCTCTGAAAAATACCTGATTTTTTTAAACTCTCCCCTAAATTTATAAGAGCGAAAAGGAGAATTACTGCTGCAAGAAAGAAAAGATTTGTTCAGCCTTCCCATTCCACTCACGATTGTGTCACATAGCATCTCCACGTCCTTTGCTTAAACTTATGAGCACTTTCTAAAAAGACTAGAAATCGCAAGCTTCTTATCGCTTTATTGGCTGATATATTGATATTACGCTAATGATTATATTCCGTAATTTTATTTATGCCAACCTTCATGGACCGACCACAAAACGTACAGGGATGTAAACTACCTTGATTCACTCTATCTTAAATTGGTAAAAAGTAAGTTCTACTCAAAGAGCGTATACCCAAGAAATCATTCTCCTGTAAAACCAACACTCAAGAAGTTGCTTCTTCAATCACAATAATCAAAAACCGGTTCAAATTCAGGGTTAACCTTTAACATCTACATATATCCGCATAGGCTTTACCTCTTTATCTTTAACTTTTAACTCGGTCTTTATAAACCAAATTTTGGAGAAAATTATATCAAATTTATAATGATTATTGTATAGCGCAATATATTCATTTTGATAGACGAATGAAAGTATTATCATTTGTTTTTGTTTTTTCTTATTTAATTTTGAGAGAAAATGAAAATTTTTGTGGGTCTTTTCGCTTGGTTAATTATGATCACATTTAGCTGCTACTCACAGGTTAACGATAAAATATATTCGTCAGAATATGTGCTGTTTGAAAAAATAAAACAAAGTCAGTTATGTACATGTCAACATCTGGAGAAGAAATATTCCTGGTGAAAATCCCGGATCTACCAGCTACATACAGAACAAATTGATTTGCTGCATGACATATTTTACCTTTTTACCCTTCCAAATATAGATAATCATATATTACACATTCTCCACGTTAAATATGTTTTAATGTAAGATACTGCACGTCAGTCAGGAACCACTAATTGTCGTTATTTTGCAAAAGTGTAATATCATGGTGATTGATCTCCAAACATATGTCAGTAAATATTCTTGTATTTAGGATACAACAATATGAACTCCTCTTATTCATTCTTGTCTACTAGTGAGGGCAAACGTTACTACCGTGTCACTGAGACCTGGATATCATAATTCCTGTTAAATTGTATCATAATGCAATATCGTTAAATCTTTTTCGAGTTTTCGATACACATTCTTGTTTCCTGTAGATACATTCTTGTTTCCTGTAGAAAGCACTGTTTTCTTTGATTTGTTGTACATATGATTTATGTCGTTAAATGAGATTAAGTCGGATGATATATGATTTTATATTCTTTACTATATTTTCAATAACAGAGGAAATGTCAGAGAGTGGGTGATAGGCGGATAGGGATACCGCGAATGGTTAAATATAGAAAATGTCAGATGGTGGGTGATAGGCGGATAGGGATACCGCGAATGGTTAAATATAGAAAATATCAGATGGTGGGTGATAGGCGGGTACGGATACCGAGAATGAGGGTTGGGTAGATGAAAGTGTTCTGAGAATAATTGGGAGTTAGTGTGATAGGAGGTGTCAATTGACCCTACATTTAAACATCTGGAGATTGTAGCTGTCGGGAAAGCAGACTTGTGGAAGGGAGTTCCACAGGCGGGAAGCGCGAGAAAAGAAGCTGTTGGAGAAGAATTTACGGTTATATCTTATCTGTTTAACTGTAAAAGTGTGGTACCTAGTTGCTAATCTAGTATCTCGTGTAAATTCGTGCTTAGGTGGCACCAGTGCTCTGAGATCATCGGAGCAGAAGCGATGAAAGTACTTGTAGAAGAGGCACAGGGAAGCCACATCACGCCGGTGAGAGAGTGATTGCAGTCGGGTTGCCAAGTCAGTATCAACCACGTTACAGATCCTCTTTTGTATTTTGTCAAAAGCCCAAGGAAAGCAGCAGGGGCACCCGACCAGATATCTATACAAACAATTCTATAAAAAGAAAAGTGCTTAATTCTAGTCTTGTAATTTATATTCCTATGATTTTTTCAATTTTTTATACTAACTTTTAATGATGCAGCATATCAAAGTAAGACCTTATTTTATATAAATATATATTACCCAGTAGATCAATAATTTAATTTTATAATTCTGACGATGAATTGGCTTCTTCTTCTTCTTTTTCTTCTTCTTCTTCTTCATGTGACTTTTTTAAGACGTATGTGGTCATGGGCTTCCACCTGGCTCTAGATATATTTTCTCTTGTTATCACTTCTAAGTCTCGCCCCTCCATCTATTTGCTCAGACCTAATAAGTATATCTCGCATTGCTTTACCCTGTCTCTCCTTCACTTTATCCGACCTGTTAAGATTCAGTTTTTCGGGTCTTGATTTGTATTAGGTGTCCCAGGAACGTTATTTATTTCTTCCAGATATTTAGTATGAGTTTTCTTGTTTGCATCCTTTCAAACATATCTACGTTGAACACGTGCTCTCTCCATGGTATACCCAGTATCCTCCTGTAAAACCACCTTCATGATGTCCAAAACCTCTTATTTATCCTTGATGAGATTGTCAAGCATTCATTTCCATAAAGAAGGATAGATATCATATAAACTTCTAGCACCCTTTTCTTTGCTTTCCTGTCGTCTGAACTCTGGTTAGCTTTTGAAATGCGCCTTTGGTCATGGCAATGCATTTTTGGATCTCTATATCGCACTTTCCATTCTCTGTAAAAATACTTCCCATGTATTTTTATTTACTTTTATTTTATTTTCTTCGAATTAAAGGTGGCATATTGGGCTGTTCGTTTTGCTGATGACCATACATTCAGCTTTCTTTATTCTCATATTCTTTTGCTATCTTTTGTTGAGGTTCCTGCATTTTGTTTTACCTGTCTGCTATCACCACCGTGTTATCAGCGTATCTGATATTCTTTAGATTTTGACCGACAATGACTGATCCTGCCACGGCTTTCTTCTCTCATAATAGCTTCACTGTACAGGTTGAAGTGCTCCGATGAGAAAACACATACTTGTATTACGCCCCTCTGTATTTTTGCATACCTGGTGTTCACTTCCTATCTGCACACAAGCTGTTTGCTGCCAATATAGATTCTTGATTATCCTAACGTCTTTCGCAAAAAATGTTGAGGTTGTCGAGCACCTCTCTCAAGTTCTTGTGCCGAACATTTTCGAGTCCCTTAGCGTAATCTAAAAGCAAAGACAAATGTCCTTCTGCATTTCTATTGCTTGTTCAGATCGCATTCTGAGCATGAACATCGCATCCCTAGTTCCGGTATTCTTAACGAACGCACATGGTTCTTGTCTAATCTCCAAGCCAAATTCGAATGATGAGTTTTGTTCTGTTGCTCATTATACGGATTGTTCGATGGAGCCCACATTCATTTGCTCCTGGTTTCTAAGGTAGTGATATGAACATTTATCTGCTTATGTCATCAAGTTTATATCTGTTATTGGAGTTTACATTTATTATTTGTTAGTCTGTCTTTGCTAAAGCCTTTTATGAACATCATAATCTCTATTACTACCCCTTCTGACCCGCTGCTTTATTTCTCTTCATTTTGTCCATTGCCGATTACACTTCCGTTTTTAATATTTCTCGTCCATCCGGAATTTTGTGCATTACTGACTGCTCTAACAAGACGTGGAGGAGATCACCGATGTACGCGTCCATTCTCTGAAGTATTTTCTTCATTTTCTAATATTAGTGTGTCATCTTTTGCTTTTATACATTCTGTTGCTGAGCATGTCTTTTGAACAGTCAGTTCCTTTATTTTCATGCCTGTCTCCGTTATTTGTTCTGCTCAGTTCAGATCCATCGTTCATTAGCCTCTCTACACTTGCCCTGTATTTCCTTTACTCTCCTGTGAAACCAACAATCAAGAATTTGTTTCTTCAATCACAATAATCGTAATCTATTCAAGTTCAGTGTTAGCCATTAACTTCTACATATATCCGCATAGGCTTTACCTCTTTATCTTTAACTTTTATCTGTAATGACACGTCAGCCTTTGTAAACCAAATTTTGTAGAACATTGGATAAAAATTATAACGATTATTGTACTGCGCAATATATTCATTTAATAGGCTGACAAAAATATTAGATTTTGTTGTGTTTTTCATTTAATTTTAACCGAAAATGAAAATTATTTTGGTCCTATTCGTTTGGTCACTTATGAACACATTTAGCTGCTACTCAAAGGTTAACGATAATATATATTCGTCAGAATATGTGCTGTGTGAAACAATGAAACAGTGTCAGTTTTCTAAATGTCAACTTTTGGAGAAGGAACATTCTTGGAGAAAATCCCAAATCTACCAGTTACACACGGAACAACTTCATTTGCTGCATGACGAATTTGACTGTTTTACCCTTCCAAATATAGATAATGATATATTTCACATCCTCCACGTTAAATATGTTCTAATGTAAGGTACTGCAAAGTCAGTCAGGAACTACTAATAGCCGTTATATTGCGAAAGTGTAATATCATGGCGATATTCTTTATTTAGGAAACAACAATATTAACTCCTCATATTCATTCTCGTCTACTAGACAGAGCAAACGTTCTTACCCTAGTCTCTAAAACCTGGAGATCATAATTCCTGTTAAATTGTATCATAATGCAATACCGTTAATTCTTTTTCGAGTTTTCGATACACATTCTTGTTTCCTGTATATACATTCTTGTTTCCTTGTTTAGTCTCTTTTATTTCTTTCCATATCTTTGCGTCGTTTTCTGTCTTTTTTGCACCAAGTCAAAAACTTCTTCGGTTTTCCTTCGCGATGTTACGAGAGACGCTTCTAATGCGTCTGATTTTGAGCTTTTATTTCTAATTTGTACTTCGAATATGGTTTTCAAAACTCTCCATGTACATTTCCTGCAGTTTCATTTCATTCATGAGTCTATTATAATGCAGGCTTAGAGCATTATTTTGTTTCGTTAATCTTCTTTGTCCTGAGTTTGCATGCGAGTGTCAGGTTGTCGCTTCTTCAGTTTGCACATGGCTAGGCTTTGCAGTGAATTACTTCGTTTGTGAATAGCCTGTTGATTGTAATGTCATGTTCGTTTTTCTTCATTCCTGACTTCTCCATGTCCATAGTCTTCTTGGGTGCTATTTGAACCAGGTGTTGGTTATTATCTGCTCATTCGTTATGCACCATTTGACCCATGTATCAACAATGGCCTTTGCGTTGTCCTAATCCGAAAATGTCGACCGTTTCCCTATTCTTCCTTGGCCAGAGTTCCCATGATAATTCTTATCTCTTATTTATTTACATTCGCCTTGGCATAATCTAGAATGATGTAGAAGAACACTATAATTTTTTAATGATCTCAATTTTTAGCGTTTGTTATGCTTATATTTATTATTAGCTGCAAATTATGCCTTCCAATGCAAACCGGTGAATTCTACAAGTGTTGCACTTAAATGATTGTCTTGAACATATACTTATTTTTCGACCTTCATAAAGAACAACTGGAGGGTAATTTTTCGACGTCTTGTTTAATATTTTTCTACTAACACGAATCAGATAGATTATGTTGCATCAATTGTTAAGTACGATGCTAGTAAAATATATTTTGATATGTAATTGTATGTATGTGTGTGCGTGTTTGTGTACTATTTGTCCATGCATTGAATATTGTTTTCAAATTGTATTTGATTATTCTGCTATATATTATGAGATGGTTTATGAAATACAAAGAAGATACAGCAATGTTCATGATTATGAGCTGTCATCACAGCTTTATTAACTTTTCCACTATCACTTTATACATGTTTCCATGGTAATTATTTGATAAAATTTGTTCTATAGTACCTAGATTATATTTTGTTTGCATGTAACTAGATTGATAGCATGGTACCATCATTGTACAGTAACATTGGCTAAAATTAACGGGAAGTTCTATCATAACAGTTTCCTCATTCGCATTTCTTGCTTGAGAAAACCTGCTCCGTCTTCTGGTTTTCCAGTCAATTTACTAGTCATCTCACACTTTGCGTATTAATCTCTTAAGAAATTAAAAACAACACTCTAAACGATATATTTTATACATTTATTACCGGTGCTCTATAAAGTTGAGAGTCCACTTTTTTCAATCGTAATGCAACATCAAGGAAGTAAAATTATAATTTCTATAAATCAAGAAACAATAGCTTTTTAAATCAACATGCTGAAAAATATGAAAATTCTGAACAGATAGATAAATAGATAGATTATAACGTCATGGCATATTCAATATTAAGATATTTCCTGAAGATTATGATAGATCGCTAAGTGTGAAATACATTTTTAGATAATGATTTAATCAAGATTTAACGCAGAATAATGTGTGCGTACGCTCTTGTGTGGGTCTTAAAACAAAAACTTAGAAAAGTAAGTTAATGTGTAAATATAGCAATGAAATCAGGAAGAAACCCGTACTACGATGTGTATAATGTTTCAAAGATATTCTTATGATTGGACGATAAGTTTGATTTGATTTCGAATGATGAATTGTCTCTGGATGCAATTGAGGTGTAAATTGGGGAATCCAATGATGACTGTAATTCGCTCAAGAATTGTTGTCTGTACTTATGTATAAGTAGAAGTTAAACGATCCTAAATGGCGATTTAATATCTGATGAGCTGATATATCATGTTTCCTTCAAAACAAATTAATTATTCTATAGAATTACATTTCCGTTGTCTTCTACCCAGCTTTTATTACACTTTACTGATGAATATGCACGCATATATTTATATATAAAAGGTGAGTTATGAATATTTATTAGCGAAAATCACTTTTCAGCCCAAGTAATTAAATATGAGAAATGTTTTGAAAAGATTTCTTACTAAGGCAAAATAAATTTCTACTCTCATCCACGAATGAAATTAATGAAAAAGAAAGAAGTTCTGGTATTTTTATTTTGTGTTGTTTCATTCTCATTTTTAATCAAGATCCTAGCTTTTTTAACAAATCAAATACACGTCAAAACTGATAAACTAATAACAATAAAATAAAGCCAAACTGAAAATACCAGAAACTATTTCTCCATTTTTACCATATTTCAGTCTCTGATGAAGGTTTAAAAGCGAAACATGCCAATTTGATAAACGCTGCATATTTGTTTAGTATGCTATCATTCGGTCAGGATGCGATCCATATTTAATTTTTTATACTTACTCATATATATATATATATATATATATATATATATATATCTGTGTGTGTGTGTGTGTGTGTGTGTGTGTTAAGCTAATGAATAACAAAACGGAAGCCTGTGTGACATGTATCGTCCTTGAAAACATCATCGCATTAATCAAATTTTTGTCGAAATAGTTACTTATATATGGTAAGGAGAGGACGATTATAAAAATGGCAAACTTTTCTTATGACTATGTAGAGCCAGGGAATGATTATGCACATTCTAATAATTTAGGAATGCTGAAATCATAGTTTTAAATTGAATTTTTTTAAAATGTGTCTTGTCATGCTATCTACGCAATTTCATTTGGTTTCCTCTTACTGTATATTATATTATGATAATATATCTGGAAAGAAAAGTGAAATTTAAGAAAACGAAACGCATATTTACCGTGTATGATCTAGAGATCAAACATATTTATAAAAGCTGTCAGCTTAGTAAATTGATTCATCTTGTAATTAAAGCTAGTCTTCGGTGTGGGCGACACCATTTGGATATAATATTATGCTTAATGGTATAATTAGTTCATTTAACTCCAACTACAAATTGGTATTGGATTTTTTATAAAATGCTTAATTAAATATCCGCATGACTTATGATTGGCAGCAGCCAATACGAGAGATTAGGTAATAAGAGCAAAAACTTATAACGATGTATTTAAGTGGCTGCATTTATTATTCGGAAACAGTACGTAAAACACTAAGGAGGCATTGTTTTGGGAGGAATTTGTGACAAAAATAGCAATGGAATGAAGAATACAGAAAAAACAACTGGGTGCATTATTATAAAAGGTTTTAACAAGTCATGATCCGCAGTCATTGTTCCATTGTATAAAACATTAGAAAATCTATAAACTCAATTATTTCAATTTTAATAATTACTAGAGGTTTGATTAGAAATATACACAATCTTTAGAGGCGGCTTCCTAAGAACAAAATGTAGGTAAAATCCCCATAGCATCATGTGCGTAAGACACGTAAATCAACACAGCAACATAGAAAAATATTCAAATTTCACACTACTGGTTTCTAAAATTGCATGCATCTATTGGGTCATTGATATTTGTCACTTTATTAACAGGGTTACATCCTGTCCCTAGTAGGGAATTTGTTTCAAAACTACATCCCTCTAGAAAGCTCTTGTTAGACGTGACGTGCTAGAAAAAGATATGAAATTACAAGACACATACAAGCACATATTCAGAACCGCACACAAAATTTTTTTCTGCAAATTTGTTAACCCATCTCTTCCAAATGCTGCCTCATCCATATACAAGACTGAACAGCCAAACAACGTATCAGCATTTTATCCAATAAACCATAGTGAAAAGTTGTACCGTTTTGATAAATTAGTTGGTAAAATCTTAAACGCCTTGCAAATGAGACGGTTTACAATAGCAGCGCTTTAAGCACTTCCATTCGGTACTATACGATGTAAGACCTGCTATTCTCACTTGACATGTTCTGATTATTGATTGTCTCAGACAGCCTTCATAATTTGTTCTTCGTGTTCAAATGCCGGAGCTGATCTCGGTCTTCCTTGAAAATAGTTTGTAGTGTCACGGATTCTGTTTCAGCAACGCGACGATAAACAGCATCAAATTTTTGATTACTCTGTTACATTCGGTCTGGAATCAGAATATCATACATCCGTGCAACCTCGCCTTTATTGTAATTCGTGCAGTTGTGTAAAAATTCATATCTCTCTGCTGACGATATGAATTTCAAATTTTTCAACTCACTACTGAACACGGTAAATGTTTGGAAGGCAGACTACACGAATGAAAAATGAACAATGGCAACACATCCCTATGCCCTGTAACAGATATTTAAGAAAAAAAGCATTTTAAAAATTAAGGATTTGCGGATATATGTTAATATGGACTTTTGTCGTTATCTTGATATGAGGAAGCAGCTTCTAAATTCGCGGAAGTATTTGTGATACACCCTGTCTATTGCCCAAGTTAATGATGAAGCGAAATAACTTCTATGTAACATCTTTAGTTCTCAGATTAAAGGTGATGTTTTAATTAATGAAATTACATGTCTTGGAGGGAATTTATTAAACTTTGACAGTTGGGCTGAAATTTGCCCTGGGTTTCTCGTGTCAAATCGTTCCGTACCTGTTCAATATTATGATACTCTCACAACTGTCTATCTGCTTATATTTAGTTTCGCATTTATCGGAGGTGGTAGTGACGCACTTTGGGTGTACTTAGCACTTTAAATTACCAGTAAGAGATTCTCTTTTTCGTCACCTGATCAACCATGTCTCCTTTTTTTCAGTATGAGTGCCTACTAGTGTTGCTCTTGAGGGCTTGATATTTTCTTTCAACTTTCTGTAAATTAAGCAGGGAGCTTTTTTTTATGGTCATCTGATCAACTTCGTCTCTCTGTGTAAGTGCTTGACGCCAACACCCGGGGCGTGATTGCCAGTAACACGTAGGTGCAGTGAGAAAACGCTGCGGGAACCATAAGATTTATTCACATATTGAATTTTCCTTTCTAGATGTGGCTGGGAATGCTGTCTAGCCGATTTGATTCTGATTTTAACTTTATTTTAAGGATTGGGTTTTTAATTTATTAATCCGTCATATTTATATTTAATTTGCTTAAATGTCATTGTTAAACATTGCATCTACTCAAATATTAATGTTCATTAACAATTAAATTTTAAAATATAAAACAAAACTATGTTTGATTAAGACAGGAAAAATCCATTCCTAAATTTGCCTTTGTATATGTTGGGATACAAATAAGTGCAGAAATGTGTATTTCGAGTTTCGGAAAAGATCTGTGCTAATAGTCACGATTCGGATCGTCAGTTCTTCTGGGCCGAAATGTCTGGGCAAGTAAGATCTAACGGATGCACATTCAAATCCTTCCAGTGAAGTTACGTTTTCTACTAGGTTGGTAGTTGGAAATGTGTATATGTACTGTTTAATATTATGAACATGCATCTGCTTAAATATGAGTATCCGTTAAAAATATGGTTTAAACTAATGAATTAAATAAATGTCTAATTGATAAATGAAAAATTAATTACTAAAAACAACTTTTGTGTACAATAGGATGTAAAGAAGTGCAGATAAGCGTATTACGGGATTCAGAAAACATCTGTGTTAAAAATCAGTATTGAAACTAGTTCCGGTGAGTTCTAATCATGATGAGATTGTGTTCTGCTTCCTCTAGAGCTTTATTAGTGTTTTTTATTCTGGTGTTTTGAAAAACGATTATTCATCCGATTGGTGACAGATATCTTCTGCAGCTTCCTTCGATAGTGAGAATGATCTGTGATGCATGAAAAGGCATTGTTCCAGCTTTGTTTAACTCTAAGTCTTCATCGTCAAACAGTGAAGACCCGTCAGATTGTAAAAAAAACACTGCCACCGCTCCATCGCGTCGACGCCCATAACCTCGCAGTCGGTTGATAGTTGATTACTTCGTTCCAAAACAAGCTTTGCCAGTGCTGTGCTTGATTGATCACAAAATCATTATAGGGTTGAACCTCACCGACAATCCGCTGCATTAGATTTCCTTTTTCATATTTTGCAATCTTGATCTGCCGAGATCGACGTTAAGAAAAGGAAATCTTTGTAAATTTAACAACGATGGTTTTATATACATACATTCTGTTCGGTACAGCAATTGGTTAGATATTACTACTCTTGCATGCAGACAACTATATTTTCAACAGACCTATTCTACAAAATGCAACACTTTATCTCAGTTGGTTGATCTGGCACCAGGCTCATATCATATCATGTCTAACTTTAGGCAGGCAGTCACGCGATAACACGTGCCAAATCGCTTCGTACCTGTCCAACACTACAGTACCTCAAACGTGCCTCTCAACTGTCTATCTGCTTATATTAACTCTCGGATTTAGCGGGGGCGGTTGTGACGCATTTTTGGTGCTCTTGGCATTTTCAAATGTCCAGTAAAAGGTCCTCCTTTTGGTCACCTGATCAATTTCGTCTCCTGAATTTTTCTGTATGAGTGCCTACTATTGTTGTTCGTGAGGGCGTGAAATCTTAATCCAACTATCCCGAAATCAACCAGTGCCCCTTTTTTCATGATTATCTGAACAACACTTTCTCATTCTCACCTGTGTAAATTCTTCCCGCAACCACCCGTGTCGTATTTAAGCCTAACGGTCATATTTTAATTATCGTTCCTTTCGCTTTTCCGGTGTGTGGTCGTTTCGCATCTGTTTTTATTTTTTCAGTCATTAATCGAAATTATCTAACTCAGGTCGAAAAGAAAATCTTATGCTCTTTTAATTCTCAGCGCTGGAAAATGCCTCAAATAAACAGATTTTTTCATGGAATTTTGTCTCTTCATCAAAAAACATGCTGCTGTAACTAGATGTAGTCAGATACATCATTCTCTTTTCCTTAGGCAGCCATCGCTTCTATCAATGATCGTTAAACTTCTTTAATAACGAAGAAATTTTAGCGACAATTAATTTTCCGTGTTTTAAAAGAACAATCATTGCCAACATTCAAAAGTCATAAAAATATCTATTTCACTTTTTTGGTTTAAGCATAACTCTAGCGACCAAAGAAGAAAGACAGAAAAAAAATTCAATTATCACCTCTCGTCCTCCTCTTCTTGATTTCTCTTCTCGTATTTTTTGTTTCGGTACCAAAAATAGCGCTACACGATGTATTGACGGTTTCCCTAGTTGACAGTGTTTCGAATTTTGCTAGACGTCGTTTATTTTAATAACAAGAATTTTCTATTATTCAGGCTAGTACATGTATATAAATATGCTGCTTCATTATAAAATAAGAATATCTACTCAACTACGAGTATTCATTAAAATAATGTTTAAATAAATGAAATGAAATATGTTGAAATATATTTTTATATATATATTTTCATATTTTTATATGTATGTGTGTGAGCGCATATGGAATATGTATATATGTGTGTGTGTGTGTGTGTATATATATGTATATATATATTATAAGCGTTAACTCTATATTGTTTGAGCTTTTTTAAATATAAATATTTTTAAAAAGCCAATGAAAACCTGAAATTATTCATATGATATGAAAAATATTTAGTTGAATATAGTTCTTGAAGAAGCTTGATCCATTCTTTAGATATATATTGAATTATTTCTATAGCACACATTGAATAGATTCTTGCAGAAATATTCGTAACCAGTTGAATTTCAAACAACTAAGTACGTGAATCAACCAAATATATCGCAAAATATAAACATAAAATTAATAATTTAAAAATAAATATTTCCAAAAGAATACAAAATTTCATTTTTTTTAAATTTATTACACATATAACTGTATAAATTTTATGTACGTATTCAATTATTTCTCTACAGTTTTAGCAATAGCGATGAAAATGCAATTATAAATTCTAACAAGTCAGGTAGAAAGATAATCGAAATTCTGTAAAAATGTAAAGTTCATCAGATTTCATTCATAGTGTGAACGTAAGTATGAAGAACAAAAAGTTCGTTTGGGAGATTGTTATGAATTAAATAAACATTTTAATTTCATTGGTTTTCTTTATGTGAATAAAAACGGAAGTTAATTAATTTTCAATCAGGTTATCTCCAGTGAAGTGTAATGCCAGATAAGAATGTATAAAATATTACAAATGCATGCTTTATGAGAAAGGAAAAGAATCATAAAACATCAGTTTTTATTAACACATGCGCACACGACACACACACATATTACCTGGCAAATTCATTGCATTTATGCTTTAAACACAATGTCGCATCCTGGTGCTGAATTCAGTGTCAAATATATATATATATATATATTGGACACTAAATTTCTACAATTTCCCGGACAAGCCGTGACTCTTGCTTAGATTTTCTGTCTTTGTTTGCTCTACTTACGTATTGAGCGCTTTAGTGTTAGGGTTTTCGTCTTGGATTTTTTTCTTTCTTACGAGTGCTTGAATTTTTGTTCATGTACTTCGTTTGTTTCTTTTTTTACTTCCCCTTCATTTCCCTCCGAGTTCGTTCACGGTGGTTTGTACAAGACAATTTAAATTATAGCTTAATTAGTACTAGTTTTGGCAGAGTTAGTTCTGTTATTATTGGTAATGATATCATTATAGTTAATATTATATATATATATATATATATATATATATATAGAGAGAGAGAGAGAGAGAGAAAGAGAGAGAGAGAGATAATACATATACAAGCCCTTGATAAATCTAGCGAGGTTCGTGCTGTTGTCCTGGATATCTCTAAGTTTCTTGATAGGGTTTTAGCACGCAGGGCTCCTGCGCAAACCCGGGGCTATGGTACTATTGGACGCTTGCTTGATTTGATCCAATCATATTTATCTAACCGCATAATGAATGTAGTCTTGAATGGCCATGCCTCCACATCGTACCTCAAGAAAGCTGGTGTCCTCCAGGTCTTTATCCTAGGCTCGACGCTCTTTCATATTCTAGACGTGATAAAATCCGAAGTAGGCATCTATGCAGATGACACCACAACTACTCCCGCATTAGTAAGACATCTGACAAGATGGACAAACCTAACGTCACTGCTGATCTTGAGAAGGACATCCACTCAGTGGTAGAGTGGGTTAAGAAATGGCTCGTAAATTTCAATGCCTCTAAAACAAACGAATATCTGTCAATCATCACAGGCAATCTCTCCTGCCAACCATAAGCATGACCAAAGGAAATCTCCTTGAAAGCAATACACTGCGCCTCCTCGGTTTTACCCTTTTTCCAACCTCAAGTGGAACCGTTACATTGAATTAATGGCTAAATCCAGTGTTAGGAAAATTGGGTTACTGTGTAGGGCCAGAAAGTCTTTTTCGGCTGAATCCATCTGGCACATATACAAATCGATTATTCGACCGTGCATGGAATACTGTTGCTATATTTGGCCAGGCGTCTTAGTGTTCTCGACAATCTTCAAAGACGAATCTGTAATGTGATTGGTTCCGATCTGGCTGCTCGACTCCAGCCACTTTCTCATCGTCGGGATGTGGCTACCCTCTATTTCTTCTACAAATATTTTCATGGCTTCTGCTCTGAATAACGTAGGCCATTGGTCCCCTCTCCAAAAGAATTTACTCGGGCAACCAGAGTGTCATCCAGTCTTATCCTTTTACAGTTAGATCAACCAAATGCAGGCGATAATTCAGTAGCTTCCATATACTTGCTTTTCTGGCGGTTATAACATTCAAGAATTTAAATTCAAGTCAATTCTCATCTATTATCCATCTAACTCTAGCCATTTATGCATCACCCCATGTATCTTGTTAGTTTCCTTTCTCTCTGCCTTCGTAAATGTTTTCACTCCTGTATTCATATGCTTCTAGTAGCCTTTGTCTTTCTCCCCCTGTACATCATTCATCTTTGTTTTCACTCTTTTCCTATCTAAAACTTTAACTCTCTTACTTAGCCCCATGCACATCAATGGCGGTTCCGCCTTGCTTGTGGTGAAATGATTAAAAAGAGATAACATAATTATAACACTCCCGCTGTGTCAGACCATCTAGTCTTCATTCTGCATATGGTATATCTGCATGTATTCTAAATGTTTAATTTTTACCATTGAAGATATATAAATATATGTTTTTAATTGTGTGTGTGTGCGTGTGTGCGTTTCATTATAAACGACTGTCAAATTACTGCGATTAAGCTTTTTCTCTTGTGTTCCTAAAAGTTTTTCCTCTTCTGGACACAAACTGTGTAAAATTGTCCACAATATCTACATACCGTACACATTTGACTCTTATTTTAACCATTATCGCGGATGATTTTATCCTTTATTTTTTACTTTAAGCTGAATGTGTGGTATTTTTACATATTTATTTGAAGAAATAAAGGGTTTCATTTCACAAACACGTTCAGTCCATTGTGGCCATATTCGTATTTAATGCTATTGACTGTTGGCATTTCCATTTTTATTTTAGGACTTTTATTTTAAAAATTATTTTTAGATGTGGATAAAGCTATTTCATTTTTCTACTAGTATGTTTCCGATAGAGATTGGCAGGATTAACTCTGTTTAAATGAAGTATGATTGGGTAGATGTAAATAAGTTGTCCATGTAAGCATGAAGCAGAATGAAAACTGTAATTATTATTTATAAGTTTTATTTTGTCAGAAACAAAGTTACTCGAAAGTCATTTGAAGTAGGAAAATAACTTGGTTATTTGTGCCTTCTATTCAGAGTTTCGATGTTAGGTTTAACTGCTTAAATTGTTTGAAATAAATAATTTGATTTTCTTTTTCACGTAGTCTGGGTTTGTATATTACTTTATAATATCTGTATATGATCATAATAGCTAATAGTTATTTTGAAAGATATAGTCAAATATGGTGATCGTTGAATTTGAAAACAATTATCAATTTACAACTGTTTAATATTATTGAGTTCATCAAAGAAAGAGGAAAGTATGTATTCTCGAATGTTCTTTTTGGGATATTTTTAAAACAACTATTTTATACTTAAATGTGAATTCACTTTTAAAATTAAGGTGACAGGAGTTTTGGTTTGTGTATTTCTTTCTTATTTTTTGTACAATGAAATTTTGAAAGTGTTATTACTGATTGCTACGAAAACGTGTGAAAATTGGAGTTTATATTCTTTAATAAATTCAAAATTGATTTTTTTTAATGTGGTGTTGCAATAATCTAGTTCTTGTCTGTTTCTCGATAAGATCCTCTACATAGCGGGTATCGAGTTTAGATTAGTGACTTGTTTCAAAATCGTTTACTCAAGATGGCACATATAGCAGTTGAAGGAGAACTAGTTTGGAAGATTCTTCTTCTTCTATGTGCCCTGTCCCTTCAGGACGTAGGCGATCATGGATCTCCACGTCTCCCTATCCCTTGTGGCTCTTAGTATGTTTGCTCCTGTTGCTCCTGGCAACCCCCGTTCCGTCATCCACCTGATCAGACCCTGCAAATATGTTATCCGCTGCCATCCTCTGTCTCTCCTTCCTTCTATCTGACCAGTCAGTATCAGGTTCTCCAGGCTTTCCTTCCTCATTGCATGTCCCAGTAACTTCAGTTGTCTCTTCCTGATGCTCAGCATCAATTTCCTTTTGTTGCCATTCTTTCTAACACTTCGTCGTTGCTTGTATGCTCAGTCCACGATATCCGTAGCATCCTTCTGTAGAACCACATTTCGGCCGCTTCCAGTTTTGTCCTCATTTTCGATGATATTGTCCAGCATTCACAGCCGTACTGAAGAACTGACATCACGTAGCAGTCTAGCACTCTTTTCTTCGTTTCTATTGAGATCTTCCTGTTTGTTAGTATTTTGCTCATCTTCTGGAACGCGTCCTTTGCCATGCCAATTCGCCTTCGGATCTCCGTGTCGCACTTTCCATCTCCTGTTAGAACACTTCCTAGGTACTTAAATTCTTGGACTTGTTTGATTCTGTTATCCCCCACCTGTATTTGGCATTTTGGGTTGTATCTTTTGCTGATGACCATGCACTCAGTTTTCTTAAAGTTTATTTGTAGTCCCATCTTGTCACTCTCCACTGCTACTATCTGTATGAGATCTTGCAGTTTCCTTTCCGTGTCCGCAATCAGTACTGTATCGTCCGCGTATCTTATGTTGTTCAGGTTGTGGCCTCCAATAATAAATCCTGGTGTGTCATCTAGGGTCCTCAAAATATTCTCGCTGTATAGGTTGAACAAATCCGGTGAAAAGACACAGCCTTGTCTTACGCCTTTTTCTATCTTTGTGTATCTACTGAGGTCGTTACCTGTCCGTATGCAGGCCGTTTGCTGCCAGTAGAGATTCTTGATTATTCTTATATCTTTGCCGAAAATATCGAGGTTTCCTATCATTTCCATCAATTCTTTGTGTCGTATTTTGTCGAATGCTTTCGCGTAATCAATGAAGCATAGGTACAAGTCTTTCTTCATTTGTAATGCCCTTTCAGAGAGCATCCTAATCATGAATATGGCGTTCCTTGTTCCAGTGTCTTTGACGAACCCGCACTGTTCCTGTCCTATCTCTGGCCTGATTCTGCTTCTCGCTCTATTCATCAGGATTCTGACAATCAGTTTTGTAATGTGACTCATTAAGCTGATAGTTCTGTGTAGTTCACACTCGTTTGCACCTGGTTTCTTCGGCAGTGCTATAAATATCGACTTGCATAGGTCGTCTGGTATTATTCCGCTGCTATAAATTTCGTTTATTATGTCGGTAATCTTTTCTATGCCATACTCTTCTAAGGCTGTCAGCAGCTCTATCACTATGCCATCTGGGCCAGGTGCTTTATTTCTGTTCATTTTGGCCATTGTAGCTTCCACTTCGGATTTTAGTATTTCCGGTCCATCCATCTCCTTGTGTATTCTCGGTTGTTCTCTCTTATCGCCAAAGAGATCCTTTATGTATTCTTCCCATCGCTGGAGTATTTTCTCTTTCTCTACTTTGGGTATAGATATTTCTATTAAGGCCGAAAAAAAACTTCCCATCTGCAGACATACAATATTTTTAAGGATATTTAATTTAATGGAAAAGGCTAAAATGGAAATATTTTTACAGACAAAGTTAAAGATTTTTTATAGGATTTAGTGCCTGCGAAAAAATGTGTCTTCCTGTGTCTCTAGTTTGATCTGATTTTATAATTCCGTGGGAAGATGCTGGTTGTTAAACTCTGGTGATTTTGTGGATTTTCAATGTACTTAAATCGGCATGGTGTGATGCTATCAGTATATTGACAGATTCAAATAGAATCTCCGTGACGTTTTTATTTATCTAATGAATTTTAATTGTTAGTCGATTATGTTGTGTCACTGTTGTAGTAACTCTCTTCGTTCAAAATGATATATGTGTCCTTTTTGTCAGCTCGACTGATGACAATATTAGAATTGCTTATAATTTAATTTTCAACGGTTTTGAATCTTGTTAAAATATTATTATCGTTGTGAAGCAAGCAATAATTTAAACTCGCTACCTCAAGGAGTACTCTAAGGCTTGAATGAGCAACTATTACGCCACCGTATCCAATTGTGGCTTAGTGACAGCTAAAAAAATTGTAATGTCGTCATATATATATATATGACGACATGTGCGTGATTTTAATAAAATTCTAATAGTGTCATATATATATAAATACAAATATATACATATACACACATATTTACACACACACACACACACACATATATATATATATATATATATACAACACATACATATATATATTGATATATATAGTTGTAGACAACTATATATATATATATATATATATATATATATATATATATTTATATACATATATACATATATAGTTGACTACATGAATCCTTCATGTGCGTGATTTTAATAAATTTCTGCAATTTCAGGTTGGAAATTCCGGATAAAAATAATTTATATTATATTTCAGTAATCTATATTTAATGGTAATTTTTAATCCAATGAACTAGCTGCGAGAAGAATAGTGTAACATAATATTTTCAGAGAGATATTAAACAGCGAACTACAACATGGAACTTTTATAAAATGCCCGGTTTTTAAGTAATCTGGTATTACATGATAAGATAAATTTACACACTTGCTCAAGAGAACTGTAAATAAATAATAGTAACTTACAACGAGACATGATATGTATACAATATGTAACCTATAAAAACCTAGAAAAAATTACCAGTTTTAAATACTAGCTTTATCCGGCTACGATATGCCTTATGGCAATATGTGACAAATATGGATAAACCAGAAACAATCATATCGAATTAGATTTGGCAAAACACAAAAGAAGTAAGTCTCGGTAATTTACAGAAAGACGATCCAGTCAAATGACAGTGCTATCTCAGACATGAATAAATAAAAAAAGAGATAAAACTTAAATATCCATGTAAAAATATCTAAAACTGCAGTGTATCAAAAGGAACGGCATATTTCGTTGAAATACAAACAACTCGGTTTTGATCAAGTACAAGTGATATGGGCAGAAAATAGAATCTGTCTTCTTTAAAATATTCTTGGAATTCGAGATACAGAAATAAGAAGACACACTACGAGCAAGAAATCTAAAATTACTTTCTGGTTTCCGAAAAAAAAAATCCGCTCCAATAATTACTGGCTTGCTGAGAACTCTCTCAAAGATTTCACTGCCAAAATTGGTAGAACTGAATATATGTAAGATGTGTGAATCTCTACAGACATCATTAGTTTTTTCTTAAGAAAATTACTACAACAAATAGCATGCGCAAAGAACATTTGTATAGAAGAAGTTTAAAAAAGCAATAAGTAAATAATAATAATAACAACAACTAATTTATCCCTTTCAAAACTTTCGGTTTTACTGTTCTAATATTCTTATGAGTTTGTAATCTATAATTAATGATTACGTTATCTCCTGGTGAGATTTACTACAATAAAATATTCATAAAAACTCCACTGTCACATCGTTAAATATTTGAGCCTAAAGATTTTAAAAAGATATTGCTTTAAAATCATAAATTCCATGACTGTTAGGGTTTTTTGAGTTGTCCGTCAAAATTGCGCTCAAGATAACAAATATATCATTATGTCAATAAATCTGATAATATTATTATGGTTTTCGGTTAAGTAAATACTCGAAGCATGCTTAATATATATCATTATCCTTCATTTTTCTCCAGAAACTTTCTTGATGGAATATTTCCTTCAAAAAATATTAGCGAGGTTCACCCACAAGATATAGAATATGAAATCTAAAAATATATGATTCTACACAGACTGATGTAAAATTAACAATACTGATGCCATATTGTGTAAAACCTCTGAAAACACTTTATTAAAATCAGTTCCAATTAAGAAATCCTAAGTTTTATTGTCTAGACATATCATGCATTACAAACTTTATTTAACTATGCGTGTATCTGTTTGATTTTAAGTCTCGTTTTTCTTATCATTGCCGTCCTTATTCGATATGTTATACTTTTGAAGGTTATTGTTTCCAGAAACACTTTTGATTTATTTTTAATGATAATAATAATAATAATAATAATATATATATATATATATATATATATATATATATATATATATATGTATGTATGTATATATGTATGTATGTATATATGTATATAAAGTTTGTGGCTATCTGTGTGTGTGTGTGTGTGCTAATTGGCATTTTATCATAAAGCGTAAAGCAACGGATAGATTCCGTTCAAATTCTTTGGTTTGGTCTTGTAATATACATCAACATTTTAATCCGTCTCTTCCTTCTAGTTATGGGTTAAATAATAGGACAGATTGGGTTCTATGTCCTTGGCTGGCAACCAGTTTATCTCAGAAAGCAATGGTAACCTACTGTGGGATAAATTTCCGTCCAGTCAGTCATGTCTTTTTCGAGACATGATTGCCCAAGCGTTTTTCACGTATGGCACTTAATTGACAGAATTAATGTTAAAAATTCGGAGTCCGTCCAGTAAGATTTCAGGTCAGATAGGTTTTTGTTTAATGCGGTTGAGTGTAATTTATTATTTTGTCTAATATTTTCTAGACATGAAAAATACGAAATAAATTTTTGTTTGGCAAGAGGGGGTGCGTGCACATCGCTTCCTGGGATTTTCTTTTTATCGCGTTGTGTAGATCGTGTATGCAGACATTTCTCACAATGTATATCTGCAAATAAGATGATTCTGATGTATATTGTCGACATATAACATGGCTATATACAATTTTATCAGGAGGAATATACTGCTCAATGTACTCCTGCCATTTAATTTTAATTCAGTCAGTTGCAAAGAGAAAATTACTATTGTCAGTAACTCTTGACTGGTGAAGATGAAAGTGTTCGATACTTCTGTGGTCCTTTTGAGTAACTTTTCTTCCAAATTCGTGAAGTAGTTTTGCTCATGTTAAGTCTGGAAACAAAATAAACATTCCCTGTAGTTTTTCATTATGATGACTCTGTTAAACTACTTCACTTTTAACAACAGAAATGTCTGGTTGCTCTTAAATATCGCAGCAAATCATTGTTGATTTATTTTAAAAAATTATCTGTTAAATCATCACTTTAATTTGTATTTAGATACATTATATTTATGTTCAATTTTTCTAATTAAATTTTTTAGCCAGTATTGCAAGTAATTGATGAGGGAATATAATTAGGTTACAATAACATTTGTGTTTTATACTAATACTTCTTTAGAAACATTTAAATTTACTAATTGATGCCTGTTCGAGTTGCCACAGGCTTTGTGGTTTAATTTTGATAGACGGAATCTTCTAAGTTAAAATTTTGTTGTGAGTCAAGAAAGCTATGCAGAAATAAAGTATAATCAAGTAGTACTTGACATTGAATAAGATATTTTTAAAAATAGCATTACTTCTCTACAGATTGAAAAATGTTTCTGTATTTCAGGAAATTACATTGCAATTAGCAGTGCATTATTAACCACTAGACTATATTACACCTTAATGTAAAAGAATTCTTAACCACTAGACTATATTACACCTTAATGTAAAAGCATTCTTAATTACTTGACTATATTACACCTTAATGCAAAATCATTCTTAACCACTAGAATATATTATACCTTAATGCAAAAGAATTCTTAACCCCTAGACTATATTACACCGTAATGTAAACGCATTTTTAACCACTAGACTATATTACACCTTAATGTAATATGAAAGTATTCCTAGAATTTTCTCACTTAAATATATTATTATGTATGAACTAATGTATATTTTATTAAGTAAAATCGCATTTCTATGCAAATAAATTCGAAGCCGTCAAATTTGATTCTCGTAAATAGTGTAATTTTGCTTTATATATTTCCCAAGGTATTTGCACGTAAGTGAGTGCAACGAATTCATCTGGAATTCAAGCCCTACTCTCCGATTCATCGTTCCGAGCCGTTATCTACGAAAAACAGGCAAATAAATAATTGATCTAAAATGCTGAGAAAAACAAAACCTAACACATAATTAAAGTACCACTGTGGATAGAATCTCTTGATGTAGTCAAAATTCACAATGTTATAAAAGGGATTTCTCAGTTCAACAATAAACACAAACTCCAAGTGAATAAACCCCGTAGGTCTTAGCAGAAACCATTCAATTTCCTAGCTAGCAATGTAAAATCACAAACAAAAATAGTACAACATATCAGAAACCACATCATTGTGAACTTCCAATAGCACAAAAGATTAAATTTCATAGGTAGTGTAGTTTGATTAGAATAATGACAAAGACAAAACTGTTCCTCATTACTTCCAACAAAGAGTGAGAAAGGAAAGCCCCGTCGATATAGAAAAGGGTATTAACAGTACACTTGAGAATTGTATTTTCCCTAAAAATATGTTTTCATTAAAAATATAAAAAATTCAACAGCGAATATAATTTTCTGTTCAATGAATTACGAAATTTCCTGTTTCTTTCGGCGATTAGCATTACAGTACTTTGTAAATCCAGTCGAATGGAATGACGTATGTATCTGTTGTCTCTTATTTCCTAGCGTGTGGCTGTTAAGGTCACGTCATACCCAGCTCTCTCGCTTACATTTAATTATCGTCAGTCCAGCTATAATAGAATTAGTAACTCATCAATCACCTTGCATATACAAGTTTGTCTTTTATGGTCTCTCTGCTTCAAGTGTTTCTCATTTTCGCTTACTTTCGCCATTAGATTTTTGATACCCTCTTTCCGCACACATATAAACGAAGATATATATTATTCCTTTCGATAAACTATATATTCCATGATAAATGGTTGTTCGATTCTAATTAATTATCCAGGACACTCTGATTATGATATCTGTTCCGATATATAATCTTGCATAATTTATTCTATCGAGTTGTAAGCACATTTCCAATGAAGAAATATTAGAACGTAATAGAATCATATAACAACGATACATTTAATAAAGTGTTTATGTGATCCAGGATAAAAGCACAAGCTTTTTCTATTTAAACTACATGGATTTAGTCTGGTAATCTAAGGTAAGAAAAAAGGATTAATCATTGGTCTACCCAACAATCACATAATGGATTTCGTTTGCTTATAGTTAATGATATTACTTGAGAATATAAATCAACGTATTTTTATGTAATAAAATTAAGATTTATCAAAAGTTAATTGAACTTTATTTTGTACAAAATTTTAATGCCTTCAATTAAAGGATCCTTTATAAAAAAAAAAGACATTTTAAATTAATTACTTTTAGATAACAAGAATAAGAATCGCAGAATAACTAAGGATATCTTTCCACTGAGCCCAATATCAGATACTTTTGATCCCATTACACACACAGACACACACACACACACACCCACACACACACACACACACACACACACACACACACACACACACACACACACACACACACAACACACTTATATATATATATATATATATATATATATATGTATGTGTGTGTGTGCTTTGTTTTTAGTATTACAGTTCTGAGTTTCAAATAGCCATTTATGTAAAATGAGTTAACGAGGTAGCAGTTACTTTCTTTACATAAATATTTATAAAGTTTAATGAAGGAATATATTTAAATGTGTCGGTGAGTTCAAGGAAAGTAACTTACATGAATTTTATATTTGGAAACTGTGGGTATACTGATAACACGTGGAGAACCGTTCTGCAAAATAGAACAAATTTCTAAAATTTAATTGTTGTGGTTTAAACAATTTTTTAAACCATAACCTGATAAGAAATTAGATTAATACACAGGGTAACATGTAATAAAAGTCATGAAATGCTGTTGTAACATAGGGGATAAAATTAAGAAAATCACAAAGCTACGAAACTGAAGTTCTCGTTCATGCTGTTAATGTTTTGGTTCCGGGTGTCAACCACAAGCTTACATTTGGTCAAATGATACACTTTTACAGCAAAGCATAGGATAACGTTGTTGTGCAGTGGATATCGACTCGGATCGACAAATCGGGGAGCCGAGTTCGAATTCAGGTGATTTCCTTGCATTCACTTACGCACAAATACCCTTGGGAAAGGTATTCATCCGGCTCTTCCCTTCATTTATGGGTTAAATAATAGGACAGATTGGATTCTATTTTCTTGGTCGGCAACCAGTCTACCGAAGAAAGCAATGACAACCTACTGCGGGATAATCTTCTGCCTAATGTCTCTTTCGTGACCTAAACGTCCAAACCGTGTATCACGTACAGCACTTTACTGACTGACCTAGGATAGCATATGTAAGTAAAGAGTGTCGACAAACCTAGTCAAGAATAACGACGGAAGAAAAGTGCTAGTTTCAAGATTGTCGCATTTGACAATAATCTAATCTCGTAAATCTTTTGTTTGTGAATACAGTGGCATAGTAATTGTGAATCAAATCTATACGCCATGCGGTAAATACCTTACACTACTATAATATGTAACAACATCAGCTGTCAGTTGGTACATATTTAGAGATGCAACTAGAGAACTTTGGAGAAATAATCTTGATTATCATCTTGATAAAAATACCCAGCTGCCTGAAGCGTATATAACATGTCAAAGAACCTGACCAAAACATTCAGTTGGGTTGGGCGTACTTGATGAATTACTTTTATAGTCATGTGCCACTGACTGCTCGGGTGGCCTCGTAAAAATAAAAGCACACACCGATTATAACATTCGCCATCTCATCTGATTCGTTCTCAATTACGTGCAGCCAGCACTTATGAAAAAGTTGCAAAAGATTAAAATTTACCGACTACTAATATTTTCTCTTCTGGATATGGGGTGTGTCATAAATTTCTTTTCAAAGAGTAATATTCCCGATATTAAGCCACATGCAGAAAGAAAGTGGAGGGGAAGAAGCTTTAACATGTGAACCATCCTCTTGTCAGGTATGAGCTGCAACATCAAAACGTGAGCAATGTTTACACTTTGATTAAATAATTTTGGATAAGTAAATTGATCAGTTCAAAATTACGAGAATTTTATACGAATCAACAAGGATCTGTTGAAATCTCGAGAATAAATTTAACGAGGAATTACTCATAACAGAAAAGATTATGTAATTAACACGATGAATATAATATTGCTGAAGTGTGGATATTATTTCAGATATAGTGAATTGAACTAGGTTAAAAAGTGTTCAATTCATTTATACAAAGATCACTAACTTTAGTATATGTTATAAATTCATGGAGAGGTTCTACATACTTTGAAAATGCAGTAATGGCAGGTTGCAAATCCGCCTATATAACGCAATTTATATTCTTACTGGTCTTAAAAAAACATTCTTTTGTAAATGTCATGAATATGGTGATTTTTTCTTACCGTCATATCCCTTCAGGATATAGACAATAGGTTCGCCCGACATTTTTTCACTATTATCTCTACATTGCTATGGCTACTTAGGAAAGACAATAAAGTGTTCGAAAGTAGTCTTGTCGATAGCTTTAAATTAAAGTGTTGCTTTCCTCGACAGCCAGCATATCAACTCAACTGATCTCAGTCTAATCTAAATATTAACAGATAGATGGGGATAGACATAATTGATAATTTCTTTTCGTGAAGGCATTTATCGAAGATGATTGCCACAGATGTTAGTATATACATTCGTAACACAGTCTTTGTAAAATCTTAGATTCTAGTTTTTAATCACATGTGTAAAATATATTCTAATACGCTGACTAACATCCGTAGGTATCACTGATTGATCAACAATAAAAGTCAGACTACTAAATACATTTTTAGGAGCTGATGTTGTAGTGCCAGTGAAAAGTTGAACGTTTCCTGGACCGCATCTGTAACGAAAACAAGAAACAGTGTCTTTGTTATAATCTGAAATATAAAAAATAAATAAATGTACAAAGTGTGGTCATGGATAAATTCCCATTAAATATAAAAAATGTATTATTAAAAATGCATGTCTGTGAGGATATTTGTGATCATACATTTTCTGTAGGAATGTTTAGATTCTCCAGGACGTCTTTCACAGACAAATCATCACCGCTTATCGATATATCATGTCGCTAAAACTATGTTGGAACTTTAACAAAAGAGCAAAAACATTGTATGCAAAAAGTTTGAAAACCTTGGACCAAGTTTCATATACTGCTTTGATTCCAAACACTCAATCATATAATCTTGAGTGACGCATTTCGATGTTAAAGCAAAAAATAAAAAATAACACTACTAGATACGACATTGCAGCTACAAAATACTGAATTTTAATAGTTGTAATTTTTGTTAAGAACGTGACATTTACAGCGGAAAATGCATAATCAGTTAATCTGTTTAAGCGAAAAAATAATGATTTTATTTGAAAATATACATGAGATTCCATATTATTCATTTTAATCATTTTACTTAAATTAAAAAGAAAACGCTATTAAGATGCAAGTGGCTCCTGAAAATAAAAGAGTTTATGATCCTGAAAAGACAACTCTGAATAATAATGAGGTAAAATCACACTATTCGTGTTAAAAAAATAGTGTGAAAGAATGCGAATTACACGACATACGCCGAAAGTGTGTTGGGTGAGACGACTTCCACTTACTGCTCACATAATTGTGTTCACATTCTTGCAAATGCCATTGAAAATATCGAGAAGCAGTTACTATACTTTCATAAAATATGACATTAAAACCTTTACCCATCAATATTTGAAAGATAATTAATGGAAGAGTTAAGTTTCATTATACTGTACATAGATATGCTATTAGAGCAAACAGATATAATTCAAAATTACCAAAAATGTATACATTTCCAACAAGATAAGACATGGATTAATGATCAGATAACGGAAAATTTGATATACCACCCGGATGACAAAGCCGTAATTTCAGAATTGATGGGAATACACATCTTAAATAAAATCAACGAAATAATCAACATAAACAACAACGGACCATGCAGAAGATGACAGATTATAGATAGCAACGAAAGAAAAAATGATAGAGTACGTAAAACATTTTACAAACTCTTCAATGACCTAGATTTCAAAATAGTAGTCAAATAAAATGAAAGGTACTCCAATATTTAGATGTATATTTAAATTTTCAAATTGGCAGTATCTCTCAGTTTATGAAAGCAAAGGCAAATTTTATGTATATAAACACAAGAACTAATCATCCCACAAGCAAAATCAAGCACATTCGTATGAAATAAAAATTCGTCAACACGGCAATATTTGAAGAAACGAAATGATTATGAAAATGTCTAAGAAAATATTGTCATGAGAACACTGTAGTATACAATCCCCAACCAAGAAGACCAAAAAAAAAACAATACTAGAAATAGAAACATTATCTGGTTTAACCTACCATTTACCTTAGAAGCAAAAGAATAAAAACGATAAATATTTTATAAACTCATAGATAATCACTTTCCGAAAGCACAGAATTAAACAAAATTTTCAATAGGAATGCAATCAAACTGAGTTATAGATGTACTAATAATTGAGAAAATTAAATAAAGTAACAAAACATCGCAACTCTAAATGGCAACATAAAAAACAACCTCATTATTAAAAAAGGCAATTGTAAAGAAAAAATAGATGCTCACTTCAAGGACTTTGCAATACAAAAGGTGTTATTTACAAAGCCAAAGAAAATGAATTAATGGTAAAAATATGTGGAAAATGAAATTAAACTACACCGACATTATGTGGAGTATGATGAAAACAGCCAAGTCTTCCAACGGATGTAAAATATGAAAACTGTTCCAGGAAGAAAAGTTGGCTATTATATTATTCCCAAGCAAAAACGAAATACTAAATGAAAGAACAAAAATTATGGCAATGTGTAACCATACAAATCAGGATCATACAATTATGGGTAAAAGTTTTCTAAGACCTTTAAATAAATTCTCTAACTTTTAAAAATTACGCGTTCATAAAAGATCACATTTACGTGAGCGTTTACAAAAAGGTAAAATCAGTTAATGTAAATTGCTTGAAGACAAGGAAAGGTATTAACCACGGTCACTTAATAACTCGTGTACAAATAATATATATATATATATTATTTGGCAAACGAGTTATTAAATGACCGTGGTTAATACCTTTCCCATATATATATATATATATATATATATATATATATATATATATATATATATATATAAAGATTTCTCTCTTTGCTCTACTTTGGAATTTGAGCGCTTTAGTGCTAGCGTTTTCGTCTTGGTTTTTTTTTTGTCTTTCTAACGGGTGGTTGACTTTTTGTTCATGTACATCGTTTGTTTCTGTTTTTTTCTTCCACTTTTTTCCATCCGAGTTTGTTCTCGGTAGGATATAGAAGACGATTTAAATTAAAGCTTGATTAATACTAGTTTTACTATTGGAATTGTTGCTTCTATAGTTAATATTATCTATATATATATTTATATATATATATATATATATATATATATATATATATATATATATATATATATATACACATACATACATACATATATATATATATATATATATATATATATCAGCATGCAGTGGGGGTATAGAAGAATCCAAAAGAGTATCCTGTACATACAGTGATGCATATAAATACATTTAGAGCAAATATAAGTAAAATTAAGGCAAACTCGTTATTTCATGGTGAGTCGGAAGTATGGGCGTATTTTCAGCTTCCTTCATTATTTTACAAAGGATTTTTCTGTCTCGTCTGTGGAGAATCCTTGGGTTACTAAAATATATATTGCTTATACAATGATGTTTTTTTCAAAAGCATTTTATGAATTATCTCTATCTTTTACTAATAAGGATAAAAAAATAAGACATTCCTTTCTAAATATTTTTGGAACTTAAAAGAAGAAAATGAATAACGTAAAGGTAATTGAAAAATTCTCAAACAGATTAGAATATGTAGATCGGTGAATGAACCATGTTTACTTTGTCTGCAGGAAAATTGGAAATAATTAAATACAGCAGAGCGACATGAAACTAAAGTTAATTGTAAATATGTTAAAAAATTAAACTTACAATCCTGCTATAATTATAAAATCTAATATTTGTATTTCCAGCAATTGCAAACTTTTTACACTATTAATCTTACTATCTTGATAATTTATTTTAACTATAAGATCTTTCTTATGTTATTTTATCTCTATTTTTATATTTATTTTCTATTACAAATTTTGATCTATTTAATAATTTAAATTTAAATTTACATTTAAAATTTATTTTTAAATTTATTTTTTTTCCTTTAATCTTTATTTTCTAATTTAATTTTAATATTTTTGTATTTATTATATTAGCACTAATGAACTTATATCTTCGTCTTGTATTTTTAAATATCCTCAGATGTGCGCTTTTGAATAATTTCTATGTCTGTGTATGTAATTTCACTTTTTTATAAATCTGACAGGTTTAAGTTTTTATAATGTTAAAAATACAAATGTATTTATCTACAATTCAATTCCGGCCAAAATTTGAAACTTATGTTTTTTTTTTGTTTTTGTTTTTGCAGTTCTAGTTATCTTCCCCACTACATTCTTCCCCCTGTGCATTTTCTCATTTTTTCTTAATTTCTTCCCTCTCTATGCATTTTGTCACTTATTCCTCGTTCTTAAGCACAGACGTCACCTGACCGATCTCTGTATATGAATCACTGTGTTCAATGAAATAATTCGATATAATTTTTATATTGTTGTTTTATTAGAAAAAAACAGACGCTCTGGTGAATGCTCTCTACAAAAAACCAGCTCTGGTTATTCCATATCCTGCCAGGGTCGGCTGAAAAATGTTCGTCGTGATGCTTGGTTTGGTTTTGCTATTCCGTGTAAGCTAGTAGATCATCTCTCAGGTTTGCCACATGGTGTATCTTACAGACATATGATATTGTGTCGTCAATTTTTCTCGGTGAGATACGTGACAATGAAATGTATCTATACACTAACTCATATTGGCTCTGATGCTGATATTGACAGTTTTAACTCACACCATAGAGATATACTAAGGAAACTGAATGAAAACGACGAGAGTGTCATAATTGTCGATTTTGACGCAAGGTTATTGCGAGACTCTTACAACTGGAAGTTTTTATGATATTATGCCATAAAAAAGTCTACAACTATGTTTTGTTTCTCCTTTAACTCTGTCATGGATTCGAGCTTTCTATGATCAATACAAGATTTAGAAAATCAGACAAGTACAAACCGTCCTTGTCGTACCTTTTCTTAGGGCTTTAAAACATGCTTGACTATGTATTTGGTAGACTTAGTGAAATAAAAGATGTATATTCAGTGCGGTGAGTGCGTGGCGCATAGTGTTGCAAGACTCATCAGCTTAATCTTGTTAAGTTGTCTCTGGCTGTAAAAATATTTTAGGGAAAACTTGCAGCAAGATTTCTGGCTGAACTGATTTTCCCAATTGGCATGTCCTAAAAACCTCAAAGCATTTCAGATGACATTAAAGTAATACATATGACACACGAAAATTTACTAATGCCATGTGCGATGCAGCAGCAGTTCTTTTGATTTTATTACCAGAAAACATCAAAACATTTTTGCAGGTAATAGTGAATTTTTCTCAAACATATTAAAACAGAAGAGCGAACTTCTTGTCAGCTTCATCACTTGCCCTGATTACACAATTAAAAGTAACCAGCTAGTGGCCTATTTCAAAGTTTACAAGTCACATATGCAACGTGAACTTCGTTCAGTAAAAATTTATGGTGGCAGAAGAAAGCTTATCTAAAAACAAATATCTTCGAACAAACGGGATTCTAAGTCTCTATAATATCAAATAAGAGATGTATATGGGTCTCCTGCGTCGGCTTCTGTTACTTTGAGTTCAAAGACTCGAACATACTGCTGCGCAATCTTGATGAATTGAAGACTCGTTGGCATGAGTATGTCAGTGACATATTCAGTCACAAATTGCAGGTTGATTCTGTGGTGATTGATGAGCTATCTCAGATGAAAAGATTGATGAACTGGACACTCCTCCAACTGCTGAAGAAATGCACTCATCTATTAAACTGATGAACACTAGAAACACCCCTTGCAAATATAGCATTAAAGCTGAATTACTACAAAAAAAGGAGGAAAGTTCTTGATTTAATTAATTCAGACTTTCAGCAAGAGCGAAAAACAAAAATGCTGCTTCAAGTTTGAAGAGATGCCATACCTGTGGAATTGTACAAGAAAAACCCTATCGACATGTGCAACAACTATAGTGACGTATCTCTGTTTTCCATATGTGACATAGTCATCTTATGTAATATTTTTAGTAATTTGTTTGAATATATTTCTCCAAAATCACTGCCTGACTCCCAATGTATTTCTGGACAATCTGAAAGACGACTGGCAAGATTTTTACTGAACGGTAGCTACAAAAAATTTTCATACAATGGACAGGGAGGCACTCTGGAAATGTTTGTTAAAACTATGATTTCCCCAAAAGTTTGCAGGTCTGCATAGAACTTTGCATACTTTCATGAAGTATGGGTTCATGTTGGTGACTTTTTCAACATAATTTCATTCGAATCAAGAGTAAAGCAACGTGACCTGCAGGTGTCTACTTTTATTGCAATTCATTTTGGCAAAGATTTTTTTCTTAAAGCGTTCAAGGATAGTGATCGAAGTATTGATGTTCGATACAATACATAAAATAAATTGTTAAATCTTAATGTTTTTAAAGCAGTCAGTAAAATGTTTGACACGTTTAAGTGACTTGCTCTATGTAAATAATTGCAATTTAGTCACCACGCAGAAATTGACATGCAGCTGCTCAGGAATTAGGTTTTTATGGCATGTGAGAAATTTAGGTTTACAATAAACGCGACGAAGGCCGTGGTGATACCAGTGCTCGTATCTTCTTTCTGTCAATGTAAAACAGCAAGAGCTTGTTGATACTTTTTTTCTACTTTGGACTCGTCATTCATAAAAGTATTAGTGCGAAAATAAAAGTAATCATGTTCGGACACGAGTGGGCATCGACCATATGATAAGATGAAGAAAAAGCTAAGCGATAATTATCTAACATGCTTCACTTTTATTAATTATTCCTCAGTAAAATGAAATAAAAATAGAAAAAAGAACAAATTCTGGTATTTTCACTTTTGCGTAGTTTGCAATGCCAGAATTTCTGTCCTTTTGTCTGTTTTATATTCTTAATATCCTACGATGATTTAATAAACGTGGGACATGTTAGATTGATAAACGTCTTCTATTAGATATTGTTCTTATCATCCTGCCGGTTTCATACTCATTGTTCATATACATTTGAACATTCTCTCTCTCTCTCTCTCTCTCTCTCTCACACACACACACACACACACACACACACACATATATATATATATATATATATATATATATATATATATATGTAGACATGAGAAATTGAATAGACGCTCAAAGAATCCGTTTATTTTATTAAACAATTAATTTATCAAAATTAGATAATTATAATTAGTTATAAAGTTAATAACTAATACTTGGTTGACATCAACTTTACACTTTTAGTGCAAGATCTCTTCTAGGCATGTTAGTGATGAGTTCAGGAATATGTTCTTGAGGGATTCCCCGCCATGTTTCACGCAATAATCCTAAAAGTTTGGGTTTAGAAGATAGCTTCCAGTGTTCAACAGGGTTAATATCCGGTGACTGATTTGGCCATGGAAGTTTATTGATCCCATTTTGTCTCAACCAATGTTGCGTTGAGTGAGCAGTGTGACATCGAGCTCCATCTTCCTTGAATAGGGAGTCCACTTTGCTCATTCTACCAGCTGAGAATGTAACCCCCTGCGCAGCAATGACAGTTCTGATTTGCTAGAGCTGAAACGATTTATATATATATATATATATATATATATATATATATATATATATATATATACACTATTTACCGCTGATATATTTTTTGTTTGGTTAATACAACATAGGGAGAGAAATTAATATTAGTGTTATTATTAGTTGGGCTTTACTATAATCCGCGATCTGAGCTTATGTAGAAAACTATTTTTAATACTATCGTGTGCTTGTAAAGTCCGGGGAATAGAAAAATTGACTGACGGTCGGGCAAAAGAGACAAAAATATATTTGTTCTTCTTTTTTCGAGTTCAAAACGAAATATTTTGGACAAGTTATAATTTTATAATATGTAAGTAGCCATAACAAAATGTCAGGATTTACTTGATTAGGTCAGGTAGGGTTAGGTCTGTTGTTCCTGGGAACAGATTGTAGGATCGGAAGACAGAAAGACATTGCGTCATGTGAGCTGTTGCTATTTCATTCATCGAGCCATGGCTCCCCGCAAATTATGTGGGTGGAATATGATCTCATTGGTCAAAAGCTTTGAGATGGCTATATTCACCGAGAGAATTAGGGATGGTTATAAAAATAGAGACTTAGCGAGAAAAATCAGTTGGCTGGGTAGTTGTAACGACTGTGGAAAAGGTTCCCAACTGTGGAGCCATAACCCAAGGCTGGTCGCCTACCACAGAACTTATGGCTAAAGAGTTAATGTCGAATGAAGGCTGCCGCCTATTAACTTTAAGAGTTAATGTTGAATAATGCGACTCTGATAGGAATCCCGAAAGAACGTTATTGTTTCAAAACTTATTTGGAGAATTGACATTTCTGATTATTCTTGACGAAAAGCCCGCACTGCTGTAAAGAGGATTTTAGAGGAGTTGGGGGACAGATTTCAGACGACAAGCTTAAATCAATCCACACCGCAGCCGTCACGTCAACGCCATTAGCCGACTCTGATTCGGTAGATTCCGTTAAGCACCGATAAGAACCCGAAATAACTTTGTTGTTTTAAAAGTTACATAGAGAATTGACAGCTCTTATTATAGAGAATAACTCTATTTATTTTAACGAAACTTAGACAAGATATTTTTATGTTGAAGATTGAAAGCTCTGATATTTTGAAAACAAACTCTCTCTCTCCGTTTTAAACTGGCATTCCGACAATTGTATTATCATTCCCACAGCTGTATTACCTGCTCCTGTAACTAATAATTATTTTTATTAAGACTCTATTCGTAAGTCTCCAGGCGTCTTCGACCTTATTCATTAATTTATTTATATTTTTGTGACGTATATATTTTTAACCACAAGTGTACACAAATGCCCAAACTGGGTCCGGTGGAAAGACGGCCACTGAATTTTCACAGCGCGGCTTTCTGAGATCAGATCACAGCGTGGGCAGTAGGTCCATTGTTGCAATAGACGTCTTGAGGACCAGCGTCTTTGACGAGATCATCACAACCAGCAGCGGGATCCGTTCCTGAACCAGCGATCGACCGAACTAACCAGCCGGGTGGCGGTGTGATATATATATATATATATATATATATATATATATATATATATATGACTCGATAATATGATCAGTTACTCAACTTCTTCGGACTCGCATATCATTCATATAGTTTTGTTTCAATTGTTACACGTTTCTGCTAATTGACAGCAATTTCTGTTTTACTGAGTGCGATAACACAGAAGGGTATGTAATGCCATCATATGGAGTTGTAGAATTCTGAAAACTTACATTGCAGTTCACACCGATGTTCAGATATGTCACGTTCAAAACACCTGTATTGATGATAAGCAGGAGAGGCGTGATCTCTTTCTTTCTGACAATTTGATTTCGCCGGACGAGAATGTGATTTTACAGCGCTTCAAATTTTTTTTGAGTTGTCTTTTAAACTCAAACGTGGACTTCCAAATGATGAATGGTTACTGAGGTCAAACCGAGTGCCGAAAGTTTTTCAAAAATAAACTCAAATTCAGGCTATTGTATGAAGATTGTGTTCAAGAATAACACCATGCTTTCAAACTTCTGTTTTGACATAAGTATATATATATTCTAGCCTTTATATTGAAATAAAACATTACTTAAAACAATTTATATATATATATATATATATATATATATATATATACATATATATATATAAATGTCTTTGTATTTAAAAATGAAGATAAATATATCAATATATGTATGAATATAAATTAATTTCCTGGTGTTAAAACAGAGGTCGTTGAAAAGTAGCAAACCTATGATATATATATATAGTAGATATAGACTAACGGCCATAAATATTAGGCCACTCAAGTTTTTTAAAATAAATAATGTATTTCATACCATATCTAAGTAGAAATTTCTTGATGAAAAAAAAAGTTGTTTTTTTTTTATTATTACTTTGCAAAATTGTACAAGACAAGGAATCAAAGATGAACTCGTTCGAATCTCCCTGAATTTTTTCATTTTTTTTTTTGGTGAAACTGCAATATAGGTATTTATTAAATATTTATAAATTCTTTTGATGAACATATTATTTTGAAGTATTAACAAAAAACATTCTACTTTCATTTACAATTATTAACTTTACAATAACTACTAAAAATAAAATGAAATACATCTTTTTTAAAACACTGGGACTCTCTAATAATTATGGACTGTAGTGTACATAATATCCTAAGGCTTTATGATGACTAAAGAGGCTGTGCGTTGTGATGTAATAGTTATCGACTCGGAATGACAAATCGGGGAGCCGAATTCGAGTTCTAGTTCAATTCCTTGCATTCACTTACTCACAAATATCTGTACTTTCTCTTCAGTTATGTGTTAAATAATAAAACACATTGGGTTCTCTATGCTTAGCAGGCAACTAGTCTACAGGATAAAACAATGGAAACGTACTGCGGGATAATCTTTTGCCCAGTCAGAGAAAAAAGCGTGTATCACGCATGATACTTACGTGATTGATTGATATGATGGGTAAGGGTTTCGGGCTATATCTAATCATCAGGTGCACATTATAAACAATCAGTTCATAATAATCAACTAATGATTACATAGTGCATGAAGCTCCGGTCTAATGAAAGCTTTGAAATTAATCTATGGTCCTGGAGCTCAGACTCTTTGGACGTTAGCACGAAAGACTAAAAAGCAATAGTTGTTCCCAGTTACAGTAGAAAAACGTAGGCTGAAAGGATGTAAGTCAAAATTTGATTTTCTGGTATCGATATCTTATAATATTTTTCGTCATGAACTGAATTTTGAAGGCTAAATATATCCTCTGATTAAATGGCCTAGACTAAGAACTAAAACTATACCCACTTAGAGCCAAGAAATACTAAAATAAAAGGGCTGAATAAAAATACAGATGTAAAGGCAGAAAAACAGATACACTCAAAAACATCTTGCATCATATATATATATATATATATATATATATATATATATATATTTTGCACTATTGTAAGAAATGCAACATTGAAACTTCTGAATATGGTTTTTTATGTCGTTGTCTATGAGTGTATCAAATTTGATTAATATCGGATCACTCATTCTATCAACCGATGATTTTGATTATCGATTTTCAATATTTATCGGAGGTACTCTAGCTAAGAACACTCTCAAACGCTTATAGTATAACTGAGTAAATTTTCAAGAAAATCGGTTCAGCCGTTTCAGACTCTATAATTAACGGATACACACAGACTGACACACACACATACATACGCACAAAGTTCCATTTATAAATAAGTTTATATATATATATATATATATATATAATTTGTAAACGAGTTATTAAAGGACCGTGGTTAATACCTTTCCTATATATATATATATATATATATATATATATAGTGTATCGATGTAGCAGATATTTTTCTAAACGTATTGTTAAATATAAGAGACAATAAATGCATATTATGGTTAATCATGAGCCTTCAACATTTGCATAATTTTTTATTAAGTTAGTTCTAAGATTTTGGCTCACATGAGCCATCTTCTGAGAGGTTACAGAGGTGTTAACATAAAAACATCCACTATGAAAGACGATTTTATCTTCTGTTAACATAAAACTTTGATAAGCAACGAAAACATTCACCAAATAGCAAACACCATCTTGGCTTTTGCTAATTAGTGACTGTTTTCGTTGCTTATCAATGTTTTATGTCAGCGCAAGATAAAATCGTCTTTGATGGTGGATGTTTTTATGTTAACGTCCCTGTAAACTCTCTGAAGATGGCTAATGTGAGCCGGAAGCTTAGCAACACCCTAACAAAAAATTATCCAAATATTGGAATTTTTTTCTTTATTTTCGCTTGAAATTGAAGCCAAAATACGATGTTTAGAACGGCTCATGATTAAACAGAATAAACATTCATTCTCTCTTATATATATATATATATATATATATATATATATATATATATATATTCAGTTGCATTGATGCGTCACAAATTCAGATTAATCTAACCGAATTTGTTAGCTCTGTCACCGATATTGGGAGCCTTTTAATGAGTACCGCGCATATTTAATATGTAAACAATATATATAAAAAATTGTATATATATATATATATATATATATATATATATATATATTGATATTTATGTATGAATACATTTTATATATTACGGAAATTAGCGAATTTTAACGAAACTTGGTTATAAGCAACCGACAATTTGAAATGAATTATTGTAAACATTATTTTTACCGATACTCGTATTTAAGTAGATATTCTGTTTTTAATTAAACAGCATTTTTATATTTATATCAACCGGCCTGATTATTTACGATAAATTCTATTACGAAAATGTGTGCTATCCAGATATGTTTGTTTGTAAAATCGAAAATTGTGTTATATAAGCATGATAAAAAACTTGTGTGATCAGGAGGCTATTCATGGTCGAGTGGTCAAGACGTTAGCAGATCAAATGGCATGCTTCGCCTATGTAATAGGGGTCACAGGTTCGCATCCTGCTGGATGTCACACAATTTCGTAATATAAATTTATCGTAAATAATCCAGCCGGTAGATATAAATATAAAAATACTGTTTAATTAAAAACAGAATATCTACCTAAATACGAGTATGGTAAAAAAAATGTTCAAAATAATTCATTACATATATATATATATATATATATAGGTAATGTAATCATTTTTTTTTTTTGAGTGTGTGCGGCTAATCAGAATACAGATTCACTTAGGGGTTTGACCTCGAGGAATTTCTGTGCTAACCAACTTTTTTTTTTAATCATTTCACCCCGAGCAAGGCGGAAATGCCACTGATGTGCAGGGGGCTACATAACTGTAAAAAGATTAACTAGAAAAGAGTGAGGAGTACAAACTAGTTAGAATGGAGCAATAGAAAGCTGAGAAAGCAGTGCGATGACAGATACATAGGTGGAGAGAAAGAGAAGGTTATACGGGGGTGGGGAGAGAGCTAGAGTCCAGTGGCTAGTAGATGAGTATTGACTTTGCATTTAAATTTCTGGACGTTGTAGCCGCCAGAAAGCAAGAATACGGGAGCGAGTTCTACAGGCGGGAAGTGCAAGAGAAGTAGCTACAGGAGTAGAATTGTCGTCTGCATTTGGCTAACCTGACTGTGAATGGGTGAGACCTAGTTGCCAGTCTGGTTGCACGAGTAAGCACCTATTGTGGAGGCACCAGTGACTTAAGTTCGTCCGAGCAGAAGCCATGAAAATATTTATAGAACAGACAAAAGGAGGGCACATTTTGACGATGGGGAAGTGGCTGCAGTCGAGCCGCCAGATCAGTTCCTATCACATTACAGACTCTCCTTTGGAGTCTGTCAAGAACACTGAGGAGAACGGCAGGGGCGCCTGAACATAAATGGCAGCAGTACTCCATGCACGGACGGATGGTTGACTTGTATATATGCAGGATGGATTCAGGCGGAAAAAAACATCCTGGATCGACATAGTGACCCAACCTTCTTAGCAGTAGATTTTGCTATGGATTCAATATAGTGGTTCCATTTGAGGTCTGAGGACAGGGTAAGTACGAGGAGGCGTAGTGTATTGATCTCCGGGAGAATCGCTTGGTCCATGCTTATGGAAGGCAACAGAGGTTGCCTGTAATGGTTGATAGACAACAGCTTATTCTTAGATGAATTGAAATTGACAAGCCACTTCTTGCCCCAGTTCACCACAGAGTGTAGATACCGTTCAAGGTCAGCAGCGAGATTATGTCTGTCCGCCACGACAGGTTTCTTACTGGTGCAGGAGCATATTGTAGCGTCATCTGCGTAGATGCCTACTTGGGACATGATCTCATCTGGGAGGTCGTTGATGAAAATAAGGAAGAGCGTCGGGCCCAGGATAGAGCCCTGTGGGACACCAGCATTCGTGCTCTAGGATGAAGAGGCACGCCCATTCAAAATGACCTTCATTTCGCGGTTATTAAAGAAAGATTGGATTAGGTCAAGCAGGCGACAGATAATACCGTAACCCCGTAGCTTTCATAGGAGGCCAGAGTGCCAAACTTTGTCGAAATCCTTGGAGATGTCCAGAGCAACCGCGTAAGCCTCGTCAGACTCATCAAGGGCCTGTAGCATGTACTCCATTACGGTTGTTAGCGGGTCGGCCGTGGACCTGGCAAAGCGGAATCCATATTGCGTTGTCAGAGAATAGTTTGAGGGCAGTGAGATGATGAACTATTTCAGCACTGATTATGGCCTCGCATACTTTCCCGAATATCGGTAGAAGACTGATAGGGCGATAGTTGGATGGGTCCGATTGTTCACCACAATTCTTAAATACAGGAACGACTGAAGAGAACTTCCAGCATGCAGGAAAGCAGGAAGCATAAAGGCAGTAGTTAAATAGTTTAGAGAGGACAGTGGAAAGTTCAGGAGTGCACCTCTTAAGGACTATCTCCGGGATTCCATCGTCTCCACACGCCTTATGTGGGTCGAGTTTTGAAATTACTCGGGATACTACTGTCGGTTAATATATACGTCGTGCAGTTTGGCCTTAGTTCTAATAGGGAAGTCGGGTGGGTGTACTCCGGACGAATCAAATGTGGAGTTGGATGAGAATCTACGGGCAAAGCACTCAGCTTTGTCCGCAGATGACGTGAGAACCTCAAATTCATGGATTAATCGAGGTATTGAGGATTTCCTATTGTTGAGCACTCGTTTGCAAATCCTCCAATAGTCCTTGGAGCCGAACTTGCGGTTAGCTATGCGCTGTCGCATTCTCTCAGCAAACAACCGTTTGGCGTCATTTAGGGTTGTCTTTCACTCATTGCGAGCAGATATGAATAGGCGCCTATAGTGATCAGATGACTGTCTCCGGAATAGAAGAAAGTAATGGTTCCTGTGGGCAATGGCGGCTGAGCAGGCCGGAGAGAACCAAGTAGCGGAATGAGGTTTTAAGCAATACTTCCTGGTGGGTATGAAGGCATCAATGCCAGCTTTCACCCATGACGAGACCTCAGAGGCGCAGTCATCAACTGATATGTCGAACACTTTTCCCCAAGGGACGTCGCAGAGGAAATCGCGAAAGGCATCCCAGTCAGCTTTTTGGTAGAGGTAGGAGGTCCTCTAGGTAGGGGGCTCCTGGGGTGAGTGAGATTGGAAAGAAATACTGAGAGAGACTACAGCGTGGTCGGAGTTGCTGAGAGGGCAGAGCTACGAGACTTGACAGGCGTCAGGCGCTCTTTCTTTCTTTATCCTTGACCCTATACTTCTCTTGTCTGCTTTCCTTCGCATTTATCTTATCTTATCATTTTCCCTTCAGTTCTATTACATTTGGTGTGATATTTCTTCTTGGTAGTACCAATCCCCTTCCCTCTTGTCTATTTGTTAAAGAAAAGATTTCTTCAAAAGTAAACCCCGTACTGCTATTTTTTTGATCCATCTATCAATTTGCTGTAAAGTTTATTATCTTGATACAAAGCGGGGAATTATTAAAAAAATAACAACTGACTTATTCTATCTTTGGCTTCATTTTTATTTTCATTTTTATTTTTACCTAATTCTTCGGTGAGCAAGTTATTTAATTTAGGTTTTATCCATTTTCTAATGTTAATAATTTAAAATGTCTACAGATGACATTAATTTCCTTATGTGTATTTAATAAATTTTTATTTTTAAGGGATCTAATAATAAATAGTTTTTTATATAAGCATAATGAACATGAAGGACTTACATGTTTTAGCTTCTTTTAGGATTTTCCATTTTATTTTGGGTGTCTTTGTTTCCTTTAGGTACCAATGATATCTCGATAGGGATGTTTTAGTTCTGTATTTGCTATTATTAAATGAAGAAGTATGCTGGTAAATTCTCTGCTTTAGAGTGTTTTAGTACTCCCTATATAGACTTTTATATTGTTTGGGTTTTCCTTCGTCCATATTTCGCATAGATATATTATTATTTCGAGACGGTGCAAGGCATGGTCAGATAATGCTCCTATTACAAAAGATTGGAACGCAGAAAAATATGAAATATACAAATTTTATTTTACCTAAAAAACCTGAGGACATATCATTCGACAGAACGGTAGAGATTTCGACGAACATGTTTGGAGAAAGGAAAAGTTTGTTCTACAGACGATATAAGTGTTTAAATATCCTAAAAGAAGAACATAAATATTTTGTTACGTACGTCGGAAAGGTTAATTCACATTGCGAACGATTTAGAATAAAAGACATCAAAGATGACATTTTCAAATGTTTAACTTCGTACAAGGATTAACAGCAACGAAAGTCAAAGACGTCACTCGAAAATTCTCACCATACTGGATCAAGATGCAGAAATAACGCCACAGAAAGTGACAGAAGAATGCCAGAAAGTGTTAAACATTAAAAAAGATAATGTTTGTTTCGAAGAAAAAAGCGCTGCTCGAATTCATAAAGTGAAGCAACAGGCCTCCGAAAAATGAAATACGTACTGCGAAGCGTGTGGCAAAAATAGCCACGTCACAAGGAAATCTTATTTTAAAGACAAAATATGTTTCCAATGTTCGAAGAAAGGACAGAAAGCAGTGATGTGTAGGAAAAAGAGGAACCAAAAGTCCAAAAAGATAAATTCATTAGTAATGAAGAAAGACACAAACGATTGCGGTACTAGAAAATTCGTGAACTTAAAAATGAATGGCAGAACTCCAATTCGTTTATTGGATCCCGGAAGTGATATCTCTGCAATAGATGAGTATACCTGGGAAAAATGGTCGAACAGAGTTATAGAAAACCAAAAAGATTGCTAGAGGTATTTCAGGAAATAAATTAAAATTCAAAGGAAAAATTGTTGCAAAAGTAATATTTGACGCAAATGTACAAAAATGTAAGATCTACGTAATGTTAGGTAAGAATACAAATCTATTCGTTATAGATTTAATCGTGCTGTTTAATTTGTGGGGAAAAAACAAATATTAAGGCGTCAAATGAAAGAAAGTCGAAGCAGACTGAAAAGTTCGTAAAAGAATTAAAAAACGAGTTCACGGATGTATTATCTGAGGAAGTGGGTTGCTGTACTCAAACAGAATTAAAATTTGGAATGAAGGAAAATTTTAAACCAGTATTCAAGCCGAAAAGGAAAGTTCCATTTCCATCATTGGAGGCCATAGATAAATAAATGAAAAGGTTAGATAATAATGGAGCTATAGAAAAAGTGGATTGTTCAGATTGGGCATCGCCTACCGTCTATGCAAAGAAGAAAAATAACAAAATCAGGGTGTGCGCTGAATTTTCAAGAGAAGTAAATAAATGCTTGAAAGATCATAAATATACCCTCCCCACACCAGAGGAGATTTTTTTCAAAATTAAACAGAGGAAAGATTTACTCTAAGATAGATTTATCAGAAGCATATTTACAAGTAAAAGTCGCGGAAGAATGTTCAAATTTTTTGACATTAAATACACACAAAGGATTATACAGACTGAAACATCTACCGTTTGGTTTTAAAATTGCACCTAGTGCATTCCAGCAAAAAATGGACACTATGTTATCGGATCTTGACTATGCAATGGCATACCTAGATGGCATCTTAATCAAAAGCGAAAACATAGAAAAGCATAAAGCTCACGTCTGCGAAGAGTTTAAGCGATTTAGGAACTAAGTGTTCGAAGTAGGACCTGAAAAATGCGAGTTTTATTTGGACAAGATCGAATATTTAGGACAAATAGAACTGAAGCAATTAAGAATATGCTAATTTCAGATAATGTAACTAAGCTTCAGCCATTCCTGGGTTTCTCAAACTACTACAGCATCTACATTCCTAAGATGCACGATCTTAGAGCACCCTTAAATAAATTGCTGGAAAAGAATAAAAAGTGGCGTTGGTCGAAGGAATGTGATGAGGCTTTTGAAAAAAAAAATGTTTGCTGTCAGATTTGGCGTTGGCACATTTCGATCCGAAGAAGGAATTAATCGTTGCAACGGACAAAAGCGAATACGGCATTTGGAGCTGTATTATTAGATTCAACCGAAGATGGCACAACATAACCTATCGCTCATGCTTCGAGAGCGTTGCTACCGGCAGACAAAAATTATAGTCAAAAAGAAAAAGAAGCTCTGGCCACAATTTATCCGGTTAAAAAGTTCCAGGGATTTATTTATGGTAAAGAGTTTGTGATGAAAATCGAGCATAAACTGTTATTATCAATATTTGGGTCCAAAAAATTGGTTCCGACCCATTCAGCAAACAGGCTTCAAAGATGGTCTGTAACTTTATTGAATTATAACTTCAAAATGAAGTTTATACTCTCAACAGTAATAGCGCAGGCGGATTCTCTATCAAGACTGATTCCGAAAAAGCCTGAATTAGATGAAGAAACGGTAGCAGGGGTACTGAAAGAAGAAAAGAACTGAAGGAGGTACTAGTAAACACCGTTAGCATATTACCAGTAACACCGGAAGAAATGAAAAAAATGGCGAAAACTGACGAATATATTACTAGAATGAAGAATCAAGTCAAAGAAAATAAAGGAGGAAAAATTTCACCATTTTCCATTTGCAACGAAACATTGATGTATGTTCATATAGTGGTAATACCAAAAGTGTTGAGAAAAAGAATTTTAAAAGAACTTCATCTAGGTTATCCACTCATTTCAGGAATGAAGTCCTTAATGAGGAGTTATATGTACTGGCCTGGAATGGACAAAGATATCAAAGAATCAGTAAAACAATGTAAAGGCTGTCACCTAGCAGCTAAATCACTGCCTGTATGAACACAGCCGTGGCCTAAAAACTGATGTGCCGTCGTCAAGGATTCATGTATATTACGCAGGACCGATAAATGGTGAATACTATCTAATTATGGTAGATAGTTTTTCAAAATGGCCTGAGGTATATAAATTCAAGCGACCAACAGAGGCAAAGAAAATTAAGGATCTAAATGAAGATTTAGCCGGCTGGGAGTACCGAAAACAATCGTAAGCGATAACGAGACGATGTTCACTGGATCCGAGTTTAAGAATGCTTGCGATGCGTTATCTATAGAACATTGTTACGACATATAATCTAAGGTCAAATGGGCAGGCAGAGAGATTCGTCGTTACATTTAAAAGGGCAATCAGGAAAGCAGATGAAATAGACAAGAATGAAAAAAACATACAAACATTTCTGATGGTGTATAGGATTACACCTAATCATAATATTAATGGCAATCTATCTGCAGCAGAGGTAATGTTTCCGAGGAAAATTAGGTCAATCTTTGATAGACTATTACCTAAGGAAAGAAAAAATCATAAAGAAAACAAAACTCGGAGACAAAATTTTACAAAGAAAGCGAAAATGTCTTCTTCAAAAATTATCGCGCAAGAAAATGTTTGAGGGAAGATGTTATAATAACTCGGAGGATTGGCAAGGTGATCTATTTCGTGAAAGCTCCAAAATTTGTCTGTAAGAGACACCTAAACCAGATAAGACCCAGATTCGTGGAAACCGTAAATAAGGAATTTGAGATACCAAAGGAAGTTCTCTACGATACATTCGAAATTAACCACCCGCGAACATGGACGTACAGGTGGAGGTAAATAAGGATTCTCTTGAAATCTAAAACTCTAGGAGAAGAAGCAAGACAAAAAGAAAAAAGACTAAACACGACTAAATTTGGTAAATTGGACAGATATTTTTGGCCGGGCTATATGGCCCTCGGGATCCCACTTTAAAAAGCTCTTGTGCCGCATTTTGCTTCAGTGGGAAGGGGAATAAATATTGCCATCGTCATTAGACGAGAGCCATCGTCACTAGATGGGAGCATACGTCACTAGACGGAAGCATACGTCACTAGACGGAAGCATTATTCACTAGACGGACGCATACGTCCAAGGAAGAGACCTGATTATTATACCCGTTACTATTCGTTGGTGTTCTTAGATTGTCTATTGGTTTATTGTGTGGTGGTATAATAAATCCCTATTAATCTATTTCAGTGTTAAGTTTTATTCTTGCCCTATTCTTTTCCCTGATTATCTCGTCATGGGATATATCAGATAGCTAGCTAGCTAGCTAGCTAGATAGATAGATAGATAGATAGAGATAGATTTGTGAGCTTGCATGCATTATTTTCAAAATAATTTAAAATGTTTAATAAAATATTCTTCTTACGAATGATTCTGCACTTGATTTAAATTTGCTCTTACACTTTCGTATTAGTAAACTGATTATTTAGTTCAAAATGAACATTTCTATGTTGTGAATCTAAAATAAACCCCAGCAGTATTTGTCTATATTCGCACTCACCACTTTTATGCTTAATATATTGTTACACATAATTTGTTTCTAATCACTTCGTCTATTAACTACCATTAAACAGGAGACATTTTAAGGAAAATATTTTAATGCATAAAAGTAGGCATTTATTCACAGTAAAATACTTATACGATTTACTTTTATTTTTATGGAGATATCAAATGTTGATAATTACTTCTCTTTTAAAAAAATGCAATTATTAATTGCTAATATTTTGAGATAACGACTGATTTCAAATCTTTTGTTCCATTCTTATCAGCTACTGGTTAGAATTTCGTTTCCAAAGAAACCATAAAAAAGAAAAATATTTTATTAAGGAAAAGACATATAAATTAGCTGTTCCATAATATTAATATTTTTTTTATTTGGAAGTGATTATATCTTCAGAGATAACGGAAAAATGGGTGCAATAAAATAATCCTGAGAAATCCATAGATGCAGCGCGTAGGCAACGAATAAATCTTAAAAAATGGAAACAAAAGTAAACATATACTCAGAATCAGACAGAACAGAATTTGAATTTATAATATACATAGTGAGGAAGGAAATTTAGGGAAATCTGGTAATCACAAGACATATCGAAAAAAAATCGATAAGGTGAAGGCAGCGGGTCACATACTCGACGAACTTGTGAGAACACAGAGTGGAATCGAAGTTGTGTGTGTTTTTAAAGAGCTACAAGCAATAATATATATAATCATAATTGTAATTATATATATATATATATATATATATATATATATATATATATAGCTTATGCTGGATCTACGGTATATTTTGTGCTTAGGTGAAGGGCTTAGAATTTCTACATAAATAGAAATTGTGTCTCACATGCTTCTGTGGAATGGTGGCAAATACCCTTTCATCGGCATCAATGCATACTAACAGTGTGGGCAATGAGTCTTCAGCACGCACTCTAGTTCACCTTTCTGTGTCCGAGCACAAGGAGACCCAAGGCAGATACTTCCAAGTCGGCAAATACACTTGCCTCGGCAACGAGGCTTACTCACGGATTGACAATCAGAACAATAACCCTAGCTAAGCTTAAGCTGTGTTTTCGATATAATTTTGGCTGAGGCTAAGAGCACGGAAACACACATAAATAAACCTTGTGTCTCACCTGCCTTTGTAGGAAGAGGGCGAATACTTTTGCCTCGGCAAGAAGGCTTGGTTATGTATTAAGTAATAAGTCTTGAGCAAGCACCTGTCTATCAGCGAGCAGAGAATCACACTACTATGCTCCGCTGATGGTAAACTCTTGCTTGATTTAAAGAAACGAGAGCCAGACAGAGCCCTAATATCTGTAACCTATTATTGAACGCACAATTCATTTGGGTCAAGTTACAGGAACTAAACAACGTCTATATCCACTGGACGATGTTTTCTTAAGGAAAACTTTTGAATTTTTTGAACTTTTAAACCTGATGTTCAGTAAACATTTTTAACAGGTTACAACAGTGGGGAACAAGTAACTTACAGATTTACATGGAGATAACTCATGACTACTAAAAGAGACTATACTACGCAAAGAATGTAGTTCATATACCTCAATTATTGCATTAAAGTGTTCGGTTAGATATTCCTAGCACCTGAAGAAGCACGTAAAATGGCCAACACGTCGTGCAAGTAGCAACAAAGATAAAGACAATATTCTTACTAATGTAAATACTGCAACGAGTAATTAATTTGTCCGTTAATTGTTCACGCATATTGTAGCATATACATAAGTAAGAGATGGCCTTGAAGAAGAAACTAGCTTTCACGTTGGACAATATATATATATACTTTATTTTCTAATTTAATGTATGCGTTTCTTACAACCAACATGTATTTAATTTTTTCATTCCATGTGCCGTGGAAAAGAGTCCCGCCCCGTCTTAAATCATATGCATGACAAAGCATAACCTTGAACAAGAAATTAGCTTCGCCCTCACCAAAGATCTTAATATTTTATATATATATATATATATATATATATATATATATATATATATATATATATATTCCTTTGTCTTTTTTACTTTTCTTATTTGACTTTTGTTCACTCATTTCTATTGTATTTTTCTCGTCACTCTTTTATATATTTTTTTTTAATATTAATCGTCAGTTTTCGTTTCAATTTTGGGATCCTTAATAATGTTCTTTTTATCTAAACATTCGGCTGTTGCTAATTTCTCCTCATTTTTCTAGACTTAATTTTTTTTTTCACCAGCAAAAAGCTTTTTACATGTACCATTTTACATAATTACAATCTGAGGAAATTATTTTTGAAAGAAATATCATACACATGTAAATACACTCACACATAGATTTTTGTGTATATAATGTGTGTATACAGTGATATATATATATATATATATATATATATATATATATATATATATATTTCACTATATATACGCATCTGTGTTTGTGTGTGTGTGTGTGTGTGTACAATGTGCATTTTATCCTGGGTGTACATGGTACATTTCAGTATCACATGTGTTAATATTCTTAATTTTTCTGCCGTTTTTCTAGGTATATTTATAATTTGGGAGTATTTTCAGTTACCTTACATCATCTTGTGAAAGAATGTATTCTCCAGACAAAACATGTAGTAACTTTCTGAAATTTTAACTATTTATATGTCTTGGAGATTCTGTAGCTCGTTAACATTTTGTTATGTTATCAAATTATCTGTGGATTAGTGAGACTCAGATAGATATGATAAAATTGTTTTGGTTGAAATTTAAGTAATCCATAGGTGTTGTTGACGATGTCATTAACACAATTCCGTTTAATTTTATGCATTAGGTAAACGTTTGATTCATGAAACATGGATCCGTAGAAAGATGATGAGTAAACGTAATGTTTTTGCGTGTGTTTATAGTTAATAGTAATGCTTTAACTATGTTTTCAATGTTTGTTTTTTTTGCCTTAAATGTTTATGTTCTTTTTTTTTTCATAGGCTGACATTTGTAGTGAATAAATTATTTACCTGTACAGAGTTTTCATATGATAGACTTAAAATGACCTTACTCAAGGAAGCCTCTCAATTTGCAATCTATGAAATTAACAGACAGTTTATTTCTTTCGATTCAGGTTATTTTTAAAAATAAAAATTATTTTACTGAAATTGCGTGTTGTAAATTGTCCTGTTACAAAGAAATAGATATATTTAAATGTTGCCGATCAGGTTTTATGATTGATAATCTTATAAAATTATACTGTATTTATCAATTTTTTGTCATGCCGAGAGTATTCTTTCTTTCAAAATGTAGATTTTCTTTCCATTATTTTTTTCTTCATGATCTTTTACTTTCGTTATATAATTTTGTATTTTATTATTGTCTTTATAGCTTTTTTAGTGTTATTCCTTCTATTTTTTCTGTCAGGTTATCTTTCTTTCATTTTTTAAATTTTGTATTTCAATAAAATATTTTGTTGTTCCGTCATTTAGACATTTTTGCATTTTGTTTTACAATTACGCTTTTTCCCTTTCTTTGGTTTCTCAATCTTCTATTTTATATTTATTTTTCTTTGTTATTTTGTCTCCTTTGTTCTCTTCTTTCTTTCTTCATGTGAGTATTTCTGCCTTTTCTTTCATTTTATATTTCTGTCTCTTTTTCTCTCTTTCTGCTTGTCAGTGTTTCTTTCTTTCATTTTATTTCTCTTCTTTCTTTTCTTCCTGGTCATGTTTCCTTCTTTCTTTCTTTTTTTCCCCTCAGATTACATTCTTTCTATTCCTTTTGTCCTTGTTACTTTTTTATACTAGCAGAGGTGGGCATTTTCGTTTTCACTTATATTTTTATTCTCTTCTCTTTCTTCAGTTCCTTCATTGTAATTTTTTAAATTTATTTTATTGTTGTTCATCATTTAATTTCTCACTTGAAGCAGAATAAGAAAAATAATTTTTTCTCTAAAATTATTTTTTTCTGTGACTACTTGGCTGTCATTTTGCTTTTATTTTTTACTCATAATTTTTAATCCTTTCAACACCTTGCTAAAAAGTAAAAACCTGTTTTTTTTATATCAACCCGCACCTAACTATTCAATATTTTGTAAGTGATGCAAAATCTCTCTGCATTTATATTTTCTTTTCACACCGCTTCCAGCATGACGTCAAAACCAATTTCTCTGTCGTAGCTTTTGTCATTTCGCTCACAAAAAGCCTCTAAATAGCGCATAGAAAAATGTTCGAAATGGTAATTTCTACTGATTAATTTTATTCTGCATCGACCGAGCAATGGTTAACAAGTTTACATTTTCTATTGTTTCCTTTCTTTGCACTTAGCATTTGAGTCTTGCATACCGGAATGTCACACAAATTTATACCCAAATGGTATTTAAAATTAAATACATTTTAACCCCTTGTATTTCTTCTTGCGCCGCTCAATAACTTTATGAACAGATATTTATATTTATTTTCCACCTATCTTATTAACATATTTACTTTTCAAGGAAGTTTTCTTGATTATGTTCATTATCAGATGCTTCCACTTTTTGTGGTATTTTTTTTAATCATTTCACCCCAAGCAAGGCATTCCACTGCCACTATTGCGCTACATGAAGGAAGGTAAATACAAAGACTGGTTAGATATAGGAAATGTCAGAAGCGGGTGATAGATAGTTGGGTGTTTGGGAAGAGAGTTTGAAAGAATGGAAGCAGGTTAGTTTGTTCGGAGGTGTCTCTTGACCTTACATTTAAACTCCTGGAGATTGTAGCCGTCGGGGAAGCAGTGATGTGGAAGGGAATTCCACAGTCGGGAAGTGCAAGAAAAGAAACTGTTGGAGTAGAAGTTGCGGTTGCATTTTATCGGTTTCACTGTAAAAGGGTGGGATCTAGTTGCTAATCTAGTAACTCGTGCATATTCGAACCTAGGGGACACCAGTGATCTAAGTTCATCGGAGCAGAAGCCGTGAAAGTATTTGTAGAAGAGACACAGTGAAGCCACACTGCACTGATGAGAAAGCAACTGTCTGCTAAGTCGGTATTGATCACATTACAAAACCTCCCCTGTACCTTGTCGAGAAGCCGAATGAGAATAGAAGGGGCACCCGACCACATATGGCAACAGTATTCAATGCACGGGCGGATGGTAGATTTATAAATGTGCAGGATAGATTTAGATGGGAAAAACCTCCGGGCCCTGCAAAGAGAACCGACTTTCATAGCAGCGGATTTGGCAATGGATTCGATATAGTCATTCCACTTGAGGTCGGCTGAAAGTGTGAGACCAAGGAGGCGTAGTGTTTTACTCTCTGGGAGGCAAGCCTGTTTGTGTATTCTTCTTCTATGTTCCCTGTTCCTACAGGACGAAGGCAATCATGGCTTCCCACGATTCCCTATCCCTGGTGGCTCCGAGCACGTCTTCTCCTGTTACAACATGCAATCCTCGTTCCCTCATCCACCTGATTAGATCCTTCAAATATGTTATCCATTGGTTTCCCCTGTCTCTTTTTCCCTCTATCTGACCTGTTAGTATCAGGTCCCCCAATCCCTCCTTCTTCACTGCGAGTCACAGGAACTTCAGCTGTCTCTTCCTGATGCTCAGTATTAATTTCTTTTTGTGTTTCCATTATTTCAAAGACCTCATCATTGCTCACGGGTTCAATCCATGATATTCACATCATCCTTCTGTAGATCCACAATACCTAATAAATAAGAAACTAATAAATACTCGTTTAACAATAAATATGATGACGGTTAAAACACAAAACACACATAATATATTGACCTTGTAGAGACCCTAATTCTTGTGCATGTTCTCTGCGGGGTTGTTAATTTGTAGGGGATTTCAGCCATACCTACAAAAATATCCTTGAGTATCATGTTGATATGAATAAGAAATTTTAAAAAATATCAATTTTACTTTACATGAATACATATATGAACATATAAATGCAAACTTGCAATTATATATATATATATATATATATATATATATATATATATATATATATATATATATATATATCTCACACCCTGATTGAGCACTCTGGAAGAATAGGAGACTTTGAAACATAGTAATGAATTAGAGCACTCTGGTATATTATAATGATAATATAACGATAATATGTCTGCCTTCTTCTACCGAACGCCCATAGCTCAGAGGTAGAATCGCCGACTGACGCCAATTTGGTCGGGTTTCAATCCTGTCTTTAAAAGCAATCCGAGTCTACCCGTACTGATTAGCAGTGATACAGCGAAACAGATCTGTCTGCGCATGACTATATATATATATATATATATATATTGTTTTTAATCATATCACCCCAACCAAGACGGTAACGCCACTGATGCGCAAGGGGCTAGGTAAGAGTGAAAAGATTGGAAAAGAGAAACCCGGAAACCAAATCCTAAACAGGGAACAAGGAATGTGCCTCTTCACCTGTTCAATGAATGAGAGGTTGCAGAAGGGTGTCAGGAAGAGAGTAGGAGAAGGATGAGAATACTGATGAGAGTGGAGTGGACAGTGAAAGGAACATGAGAGAAAAGATGTAAGTTAGTGAGACAGGAGATGACTATTGACTTTACATTTAAGTTCTTGGAGATTGTAACCATCGGGAAAGCAAGTATGCGGAAGGGAATTCCACAGATGGGAAGTGCGAGAAAAGAACCTGGAGTAGAATTTACGTTTAAAATTTTGTTGGTTTCACAGTAAAAGGGTGGGACATACTTACTAATCTTGTGGCTCAAAGAAATTCATATATAGGAGGTACCAGTGAGCTAAGTTCATCGGAGCAGAAGCCGTGAAAGTATTTGTAGAAGAGACACAGGGAAGCCACACTGCACTGATGAGAATGCAACTGTATCATAGCTGCCAACTCGGGATCGATCACATGACATATTTTTCGTTGGATTTGGTCGAGGACACCTCAGTGGATAGCAGGAGCACCTGACCAGATATGGCAGCAATATTCAATGCACGGGTGGATGGTAGATTTGTATATGCGCAGGATTTATGCACAAAGAAATATGGTGTAAGGAGGAAGGGCAGGACCCTATAATCAGCTGGAAATTAATAGGCTCAGCTTGTACCCCTAAAGGTTTTCGTGATAGGTGTCGTCTGTGTTTATTGGAGAAGATTCTGATTTTGAAGTATCCTCATCAGGACTTACTTTTGAACTTTAGGAGGGAATTTATAAACAAGTGCCGCCATAGGGCGGATTTTAACTTCTAATTTCAAATTTTAATTTTTAAATTCTAAATTTTTTTATAATTTTTTTAATATTTAAAATATTTTTAATTTTAATTTTAAATTTAATTTTTTTTTTTTTTTTTATGTATATGTGTTTGTGTGTGGATGTACTTTTTTATATATATGTATGTATATGTATATATGTATTTATGTATGTGGGCTATATGTAATTTTGAAAAAAATTTTTTAGCTATTTAAATGCTCCTTTTCATAATATTCATTAATATGTATGTGTGTGAGTGCATATGGAATATGTGTATGTATGTGTATATATATATATATATATATATATATGTATATATATGTGTGTGGGTGTGTGTGTGTGCATGTGTGTGTACACATGTATATTATGTGTATATGAATTTTTTGTATATAGGTGTGTACACACATATATATGTGTGTATGCGCATGTATATGTATATAAGTGTGTAATATATATGTGTGTATATGTTTATATATATATATGTATATAAGTGTGTAATAATTGAATGTATGTGTGTGTTTGTATATATGTATTCTTATTCGTAGACTTGTGGGTGTGTATATATATGTATGTATGTGTGTACTTCTATAGGTATGTATATAATAATTGTAATTTTTTTTTTTTTTTTTTACCTAGTGTTGTCTTTATTTAGTCTAATTTCAAATGACCTAATTTTTTTAAAAATAATTTTATTTTAAATCCTATATCTTTTTATTCCCTTTTATTAATAATTATGCCTTTTTAAGTAAAGGCCTTTTTCTAATACTTCAACGTTTTGGGGAAATTAGGTTTTTGAATTTGTCCAGCGTCTGTAATATTTAAAAATTTTTTTTTTCTTTAGTTTCTTTCTTTTACCCTCCCTTCCTTCTTTTATCTCTCTTACCACCTTTTTTCCGTGTTGCCTAAACGGACGTCGATTTAACGCGTCTGTCTGTTAATTTTTAGTTACATTCTCCCTTTTTTTTGCGAACCCAGACGATGTCATTTTTTTCTTTTCTTATTTATTTGATTTTATTCTACCTTTTTCTTTTTCTCTTTCGTTTTCTTTTTCTTTTTCTTTTTCTTTCCCTTTATTTGTATTTTTATTTTATTTTATTTTATTTTATTATTTATTTTTTAATTTCTTTGCAATCTATTTAAAAAGGAAAAGTAGACTAATTTTTCTCCAGTTTCTGAAAGGTTTTTTCTGTTGCTGAGGTGATGTGTCGTCCCCCGTGGGGATCTTCATATCGAAATGGCTATTCAACATCTTTGAATTAATCCTTTTTTAATATATATATATATATATATATATATATAAGTATGTAATGTGAAAAATGCGACAATGTTGAACAGAATGTTGATAATGAAAAAAAAATTTGCGTGTTTTCCAACGGGAAGTCGCCAACTGAGCAAACAGATATTGACTTTATTAATATAAATGTCTTTCATTCTAACTTGAATACGACTACTCAACACACAAATTTGAAGCGCGTGTCATTTTAAATTTTAACACATTTATCTCCATTTTGTTCAAATTCTTTATTCCACTAACACACATATGTTGTCGATTGCGCCTGTGTGTGAGTTTAATATACTTATGGTAGATTTAAAAAGAGAAATATGTGGCCTATTGATAATATAATCCTTAGGAAGTGCTTGAAAACATATCACGAGTTTACCTAATCGATATCAAGCTTTGAAACAAAAATTGTAGAGACATAAATATTCTGAAACAGTTGTGGTTTAGCTAGAACGATATTATCGTGACATTGACTATGAGTCTTTTAGCCATGTACAAAGCTATATGCCAAAAGAGTGTATGTACTCGCTCATAAAAACTGTAACTAACGGTTCCTCAGTATATTTAAAGAATAAACAACAGATTCTTCTTGCGCTCCACTCTGAAGGCGTCTCCTACAGAAAATATCAAGCAAACCCATCAGTATACTCAGAAACTAGGGGCCAGCCAATATGCATGTACGTATGCTTGCTGATAAGTATATTACTAGTCGAGTAGTTTTTGGTAGACTTTTAAACATTAACGTTATTACTACGATGGAAATAACTTAAAATACAGTATGTCAGAAAAGCTGAAGTAACCACACTTGTCCACATAAATAAAAGTTCACGAGCAAGCTGAACAGACTTTACATAATAGGACAGTCCTTGCACAAAACAACTTAGTTGGCAACATCTACAATGAAAATGGCGCGTCATCTGCAACCTTCAGGAATATCGTTCTCGCCAAAATTAAAAAACATTGATCAAATTTTAATGACTTGAATATTATTCATTTATTTATAGATGTAAGTATTAATATATAGATTTACGCACACTAGCATTATGTAGTACGAAAAAAAAAAACGAACAAGATACTCAACTCAATTATTTGCTTTATGTCAATTTACGAAAAAATATTTTGTGTATAATTGTAGATAAAAATCTACATTTTTGGCAATGAAAAATCATCTATCGTTTACTGTAATAATTTCAGACTTTATCAAGAGAATCTACTTCAGATCTTTTTTGTATAAATATACTCGTATCGATCAGTAACAAAATGTGACCAAAACAGTTACATTGACAAATACCTGAGCAGCAATAGCGGAAATATATTCATGTTTATATACGCTTGTTCTTAACAAACGTTGCTCACCAGATGTTATAAAATGTTCATTCTTTTCGAACATAAATATTTCATAATGAATGTTCATCGCACGGAAATATCTTAGCGCAAGTTAGTTTAAACCTTACATATATTTACTAGAAAGTGTTTTTAACCTTTCATCTTAATATCATATGCAATTTTCAGTAGGAAGGAGCAAATGACTTCCATCCGATATCAAAGCATATTGCTTACGTTTTTATTTATTTATTTATGCAGTCATCATAGAGTCGTAAACTTATCTCAACAAATTTCGTAAAACATTTACAATTTTCACACCTCTCTTCTGAAAATGCGATTGTTGTTTTGTTGTAGTGTTCTTGCAGATGTTAAGATTTGACATTTTCTATATATTCATCTGATCTTCTCGAAAAAGAAAACATTAAGCAGTAGACTGTTATTGTACTCGCTATAAAATATAAGCTGAAGTTGTTATAACAGTGTTGATCGAAATATCTACTCATTTGTAATGGATCTGGCTAGACAATCTTGCTAGTCATTACACAATAGATACAATGTGGCTCAGATATAATACAAGTTTAAAAGTATGGCGTAACCAGTGAGGATCAAACTCACTACTCATCATAATCTGTGTAGCGAGAGAAGCCTGCCAATTATTTAACCATATTCAGTTGACCAATATAAATATACTTAGAAACTGTGGAAATGTATGATAAAATTGCACAGTGTAATTTAATTGGCTATTTCGTTAAGTTCATTTTGTCCGATGATATTTTAGACTTCCAACACCGATTTATAAATTGGTAGGTTTGCGTATATACTTCATATTTCTCGCTGAAATTTGTTTTTGATCAGAATCATTACTTCTAAGTGAACATCAATTAAATATATGTGAATAACATAGCAGTTCTTTCATGACAAGAAATTTAATCATTTACATTTGAAGTTGTCGCCAATGAAAGAATATTGCGATTTGACCGTCAAATTCTGTCTGTCGTTTGATGAAACCAGGTATTTTACAATGATAAAACAAAATTGAATGTGATATCCGTATTTATTAGCCATTGAAAAACCAAAGTGATGTGTGGTGCCTGAGGGATAATTAAGGGACAGAAACAGTTTTTAGTTACAAAAACATGAAAATATAAACATCTAAGTTGATTCACGTTTTGAATATTCCCGGCATATAAAACAAGAATATATATATATGTCTTGTTTTCTCTTGACCCATTTACAAGATACTTAGATTTCCTTGGACATAAAAAAATGCCAATGCATTTCTGTTTTTCTAACTTCAGGGTGCAACTAATCTTTAACAAATATAATAATTTATTTTTTCGTTACGTTAATTTTTTTATCCTTACAAATAGATAATTGTGAAAACTACTTCTCATTCACGTAATTCTATTTACTGCGATAATATTCAATACAGTGAGGATAGTAGATGCAAATGCATCCTGCGCAACCTACGTTTACCTATTCTCTCAGTGGACAAGTTCTTGTACCTGAGGTCGAAGACTAGTGAGATATTTATAAATCAGGGATATGTGATTTCTAGGCGTGATTTCAACATAAACAAGATATGTTCATGTATAATGGCTATCTCTTCTTTTCTGCCTTGCTTGTTCATTTATTAAATGTGCTGGAAGGAATCGTTTTCTTGGAATTGGCGTTATCAGATATGAAGCGTTTTCCAGGATTTGCCATTATCTGATTAATAGTCAATGATCTGAAAGTCAAATGAGTTTATCTTATTAGCTTGTGTATAAATTGTGTTTAATTTACTGTCATTTTTTAATCGCTTCCGGGCCGTCTATTTGTATACAATGGGCTCTCTCGATGCAGTGATAAAGAGTATTGTTACGGTTGTACTTTTTATCAATTAAATCCATATTCTTGATAGATGAATCTCTTGTTAAAGCGACTGCTTCAATATATAATATTTACTAGAAAACACTGATTTTTAAACATTTCCACAACAAAAGTGAATAAAAAATAAGACCCAAACCCGAAATTCAAATTGGTCCCTAATTCATCACACCTGCACGAATGTGAGTCTCAACATTCCAGCTTTCCAACCTTGTAATGCCAAATCAGACCTCTTACGCAATTCTTAAACTAGTACTGATTTATCTATTTGCATGCGAGAACTCTCAATCTAGATCGACTCACATCTAATATTAAAATATTAATATGAAATTGCCCACGGATAAGGATATAACACTTATATTATACCCGAGTTTTCGTGTGGCAGACACACCAAAACGCTAATTATGATCCATTATATATGTTCTTTCTCAGTACCATAGTCATTTTTTGGCTCTATCGTCCTCATGC
>JBBBDQ010001213.1:3635000-3687500 GCA_037127315.1 Ascarosepion bandense | reverse complement strand
CCCATTTATCACCCTCCTTTTGACATTTCCTATATCTAGCCACTCTTTCTCTTTATCTTCCCCTATGTAGCCTCTTGCGCAATAGTGGCAGTGGAATGCCTTGCTTGGGATGAAATGATTAAAAAAATATATTACGAGAATTTTGGTATAAATAATAATTAATGTGTTCTCTTTAATGATTTTATACTATTTTCAGAAAGAGTTATACTTGAAATATAGTTAACCTTAATCGTGAACATGACAAAATTATATATTCTTTTACTTTCATTGCCTATGGTTGAACATAAATTAGTACAAGGCCTCCTAAACACATGCCAATATCAACAGATCATGTAGTGATGCATTTACAAACGATCGGACACCAAAAAGTTCCTTCTAAAATTACCTACTGGTGATGAGAACCTTGAAGATTAATAAGATACATGACTTCCGTGCAGATATCGCAACGAACCATTCTAAACAGTTGTTCAGCAAAACGCACGTAAAAGTTTTCATGAAATGTCTCACACGTTTGTTGTCAGAAATGCAACTGTATCTCGCGATTTGCAGATTATTAGCAATAGGCAAAACTCGATTAATGGGTTCTTCATAATCTCAATGAAAATCACAAACTTAGCAGTTTTGAAGTGAGCTCGATTCTCATTTTGCGTAACAGTAATAATCACTTTCTTGACCGAATAGTCACTTGTAATGAAATCTAAATCCTTTATAATTACCATAATCGATCAGGCCAATGGCTTGATCATGATGAGACCCGCAAACATTTCCCAAAGTCAAAGTTACATCAGAAAACGATTATGTTGATTACCTAGTGGTCCACAATTAATATAATCGATTGCAGTTTTCTGGAATCCAATCAGTCATTATGCAGAGATGAATGCATGCCAGTACAAATGAAAGATGCCTTTGTGAATCGACGTGTTTCAGAAATCGAACAATAACTTTTGTAAAAATTAATAATAATAATACTAATAATAATAACAACAGCAACAACACTATGGAAAATATGTGGGCAGGCACTGGTATGTATATCACCTAGCACCGGTTACAGAAATAGAAGATGTCAACATTCTATAGGATTACACCATCTACGCAGACAAAAAAATGAAGGAAATAGGAGGGACATTATTGTTAAAAACCAGAAAAAGAAAACTTGCCTATTCATTGATATGGTGGCCCAGCGGATTGTAACATAGCAACCAAGGAATTCGAAAAACTGTCAAAATATAACGACTGGAAATTGAAATAGAAAAAATGTGGATATTGAAAACAAGAGTTGTGCCAGTGTTAGTAGGTGCACTTGGGATAATAAAAAATGGAACAAAACAGCACATTGGAAGAGTCCATGGAGGCCCAAGGTTAAGAGATATACAAAAAAATTGTTTTGTTAAGTACAGCCCATACGCTGGGAAGAATTTTGTCTCTGTACCGCTAGGGATGTTAGGGGAGATAGAAAAATATGAAATGGAGCTATAACAACACACCACGACCTGCCTTAGGTTTTCTCGTAGACGTTGTAGGTAGTGCGACCATAGCTCTAATAAAAATATGATGAAAAATGACATAATAATAAAATTAATAATAATAATAATAATAATAATAATAATAATAATAATAATAATAATAATAATAATAAATATTAAAAACTGAATTAAATTCACAGAATAGAGTTATGGCCATTAATAGCCTTGCAATCCCAGTTGTCCAATATAGCTTCAACATCTTAAACTGGACTCTAAACGACATCAGGCGAATGGATGCTAAAACAAGAAAGCTTCTTTCTAAAAATAGGATGCATCACCCAAAGGCTGATGTAGACCGTCTATACATACCCCGTAAAGAAGATGGAAGGGGTCTTATTCAGCTGGAATTGTCATACAAGACAACAACTATTGGCTTACTAACATACATAGAAACAACAAAGGATTGGATGATACAATTAGTAAGGCAACATGAAGAAAGAAAGAAAAAATATTCAATAATAAAAGAAGGCAGTAAATACAAACAAGAATTACAGTTAGTAGATTCTGTAGAAAAGCAAAACAGTAGCCAAGAACCAACTATTGCGGCAAAAAATATGAAAATGAAAGCCAAAGATAAAGCTCTTGAAAAGATGAAACAGCGCTGGCAAGACAAACCTCTGCATGGCCAATATCCAGTACGTGCCAATAAATCCAATGTTGACAAAGTTAATACTCATCGATGGTTACGTGCATCTGGATTAAAGTCTGAAACTGAAGGATTTATACTTGCAGCACAAGACCAAAGTCTTTTCACGAGAAACTTTCAAGGCAAATATTATGCATAATAATATGGATCCAAAATGCAGGTTTTGTGATAAACACCAAGAAACAATAGACCACCTAATCTCAGGCTGTTCTGTGCTTGCCCCAAACGAATATAAAAATCGCCACGATAGAGTTGGGCAATATTTACATTGGGCAATGTGCAAACATTATGGAAAAGCTGTAAACAAACACTGGTATGAACATCATCCAGCACCGGTTACAGAAATAGAAGATGTAACCATTCTATGGGATTACACCATCTACACAGACAGAAAAATTGAAGCAAACAGGCCAGACATTATTGTTAAAAACCAGAAGGAGAAAACTTGTCTATTAATTGATATGGCTTGTCCAGCGGATTGTAACATAGCAATCAAGGAATTTGAAAAACTGTCAAAATATAAAGACCTGGAAATTGAAATAGAAAAAATGTGGAAATTGAAAACAAGAGTTGTGCCAGTGATAGTAGGTGCACTTGGAATGATAAAAAATGGAACAAAACAACACATTGAAAGAATCCCTGGAAACCCCAGCTTAAGAGATATACAAAAAATTGTATTATTAAGTACAGCCCACACACTAAGGAAAACGTTATCTATGTAATGCTGGGGATGATAGGGAGGATAGAAAAACATGAAATGGAGTCATAACAACACGCCACTACCTGCCTTAGGTCTCCCCGCAGACTTGGTTGGTAGTGAGACCAATGCAGAAATCTAAATATGATGAAAAATGACATAATAATAATAATAATCGTGCCGAGGAGTGAATGGCTACTGCGTTATGAGGTCACAAACGATCCCCTAGAGGCTTCGGGACCCTGTTTGTAAAAGACCGTTACCCAACGTGCCGGGCAACTTTGGGTGGACTTTTGGACCCGTGCGTCACTCGTGGGAAAAACATGAAAAATACAAATAGAAATAAAAAAGTCCAGTATGGCTCTTCCAGTGGATAAACAGGGAGCCCGTTCTTCAGGAGGGAACCTACCTGAGGTCGAAAAATCTGCCATAGGAACAAACTCCTACACAAAGAATGAATCTTCAGGTCCTCACAACCAGGATAATCCTAACGATGGTCCTGAAAATTCACCAGCTAGATCTACAACCGTATATTTAAAGAAAGAAAAAATAAAATGGTCTCGTGAGGAGTACAAAGTCGTTATGACTGCATTTCATGAAGCGTTACTCAAACCTCAAAAAAACGTGACTCGCCAAACATATGACATTTGGCGTGAAAAAGTTGGTCAAGCAAATAGAAAGTATATTGACGAAAACAAATTAGCCAATGTACGTAGGTACATTATTCGTAATAACCGACTGACAGAGGCTGAAATCAATGAAATTAAAAGAATTGTAACAAGAAGAGACGAATCAGCAAAACATGAAAAGAAACCGGAATCAGAAATAAAAAGTAATAACATCAAACAAGCCACAGGTCATAATGTAGAAACCGTGAAACACGCAAATCACTGCGAAGATAATGCTGTAAGTTTAAAAGTGCTGGAAATGTGTGATCTGAGTCAGTTAAAAGACAAAAATAAAACGAGTTCAGAAATATCGAAGATAATTATTTGACGGAAAATAAGAACAATATACAGGAAGCCAAGATAGAAATAAAAAACCATCTAAGTCAAATACAAAATATTACAATGGAGGAACGTGAACAGCTCTAAAATTACAACCAACAAAACATAACCTCCGTACTATTAAACTCTACAATGCAGCACTGAAATCAATACTGGATGAAGACCCTCATACAAATCTTAACGAAATAATATATGCATCAGCAACAGCAGCAACAAAAAAATTGAATATCAAAATAAAAACAAGGCAGTCCCGTAGACGTGAAGATCCACCTTGGAAAAGAAAAATAGAAAAAGAAAACTTAGAAGTGAATTAAAAATACTGGATGAACTGAGTAAAGGAATAAATGTAAGAACTAGGAAAAGCAGAAGAGCCGAAAGAAAATATGACATCAGGAATGAAAATGAAGTCTTATCAAATAAAGAAAAAATAAAGCAAAAAATCCAACTGAAGGCTCAAAGAATAAGACGCTATGAGAAAAGAGCAAGATTTTACAGACAAAACAAGATTTTTCAGACTGATACAAAGAGATTTTACAGGGAAATAGGTAAAAAAAGAATTGAAGTGACAGTACCTCCCAGAATGGAAGAAGTCACACAGTTCTGGGAAAAGATATGTGCTTGCCCTAAAGAACTTAGCAAGGAAGTACATTGGATTACGCAAGAGATAGAACGAATGAAAAATAAACCCGAACAGACATGGTCTGGAATTACAGAAGATGATGTTAAATATGCACTAAAAAAGCACACAATTGGAAATTCCTAGGTATAGATAAAATTCCTAACTTTTGGCTATATTATTTAAATGCAGCGCATAAAAAACTAGCCAAAGAACTTCAAGAAATGGTTGACGATCCCACTAAAATACCTGCATGGATGACCAAAGGAATTACATTTCTTCTACCAAGAATGGTGACACAAACAACCCGAAAAACTACAGACCAATTACATGTCTTCCGACAACATATAAACTATTAACATCTATTTTAACAAAACATACATATTTATTCTTAGAAAGAGATGACATGATATCGCTTGAACAAAAAGGCTGCAAACGTGGCTGTTATGGTTGTAAAGACCAATTGCTGATTAACAAAATGATCCTGGAAAACTGCTACAGTACAAAGAAAAATCTTAGTACAGCCTGGACAGATTATCGAAAGGGATTCTATAGTGTGCCACATGACTGGATTTTAAAGACTTTAAATATATACAAGATATCGCCCGTCATCATCAATTTCATCAAACAGTGCATGTCTATATAGAAAACAACCCTTTACCTCAATCATATAAATGGAACCTATAAGTCTGATGAAATAAACATCAAAATAGGTATATTTCAAGGTGATTCTTTATCTCCCTTACTATTCTGCATATCATTAATAGCACTAACCAGTCAACTTAATAAGACAGAATGTGGTTATAAAATAGGCCAAAAGAAAATAAGTCATCTATTTTACATTTATGAATTGAAGTTAAATGCTAAGAATGATAATGAGCTGGAAGTTCTTCTGCAAACTGTAAAATGCTTCAGCGAAGACATTGGAATGAAATTTAATTTGAATAAATGTGCTAAAGCTACAGTTTTACGTGGATCAATACCAGAAACATCCTCAATTAGCCTAGACCCTGCTGTAACAATAAAAGAATTGAAACTAGAAGAAGCTTATAAATACCTAGGTGTAAATGAGAGCGAAAACATTCACCATAAATAAATGAAAGAAATAGTGCGTAAAGAGTACTATAGAAGGCTACGAATGATATTAAAAACTGAATTAAATTCACAGAACAGAGTTATGGCCATTAATAGCCTTGCAATCCCAGTTGTCCAATATAGCTTTAACATCTTAAACTGGACTCTAAACGATATCAGGCGAATGGATGCTAAAACAAGAAAGCTTCTTTCTAAGTATAAGATGCATCATCCAAAGGCTGATGTAGGCCGTCTATACATACCCCGTAAAGAAGGTGGAAGGGGTCTTATTCAGCTGGAATTGTCATACAAGACAACAACTATTGGCTTACTAACATACATGGAAACAACAAAGGATTGGATGATACAATTAGTAAGGCAACATGAAGAAAGAAAGAAAAAATATTCAATAATAAAAGAAGGCAGTAAATTCAAACAAGATTTACAGTTAGTAGCTTCTGTAGCTGTAGAAAAGCAGAACGGAAGCCAAGAGCCGGCTATTGCGGCAAAGAATATGAAAATGAAAGCCAAAGATAAAGCTCTTGAACAGATGAAACAGCGCTGGCAAGACAAAGCTCTGCATGGCCAATATCCAGTACGTGCCAATAAATCCAATGTTGACAAAGTTAATACTCATCGATGGTTACGTGCATCTGGATTAAAGTCTGAAACTGAAGGCTTTATTCTTGCAGCACAAGACCAAAGTCTTTTCACGAGAAACTTTCAGGCAAATATTATGCATAATAATATGGATCCAAAATGCAGGTTTTGTGATAAACACCAAGAAACAATAGACAACCTAATCTCAGGCTGTTCTGTGCTTGCCCCAAATGAATATAAAAATCGCCACGATAGAGTTGGTTGGTAGTGAGACCAAAGCAGAAATCGAAATATGATGAAAAATGACATAATAATAATAATAATAATAATAATAATAATAATAATAATAATAGAATAATAATATTTTGGATGAATAATAATAATAATAATAATATTTTGGATGAAGAAGACACTCATACAAATCTATTATTGGATGAATAATAATAATAATAATAATAATAATAATAAAAATAATAATTTGGATGAAGAAGACACTCATACAAATGTCAATGAAGCAATATATGCATCAGCAATAGCAGCAACAAAAAAATTGATTATCAAATTAAAAACAAGGCAGTCTCGCAGACATGAAGATCCAACTTGGAAAAGAAAAATAGAAAAAGAAATCGAACAACTTGGAGGCGAACTATCAGTACTGGATGAACTGAGTAGAGGAATAAATGTAAGAACTAGGAAAAGCAGAAGAGCCGAAAGAAAATATAACATCAGGAATGAAAATGAAGTCTTATCAAATAAAGAAAAAATAAAGCAAAAAATCCAACTGAAGGTTCAAAGAATAAGACGCTATGAGAAAAGTTCAATATTTTACAGACAAAACAAGATTTTTCAAACAGATGCAAAGACATTTTACAGGGAAATAGATAAAAAAAGAATTGAAGTGACAGTTTCGCCCTGAATGGAAGAAGTTACACAGTTCTGGGAAAAAGATATGGGCTTGCACTAAAAACAATACAAAGAAGTAGATTGGATTGCGCAAAAGATAGAACGAATAAAAAGTAAACCAGAACAGTCATGGGCTGGAATTACAGAAGAGGGTGTTAAATTTGCAATAAAAAAGCACACAATTGGAAATTCCCAGGTATAGATAAAATTCCTAACTTTTGGCTATATTATTTAAATGCAGCACATAAAAAAACTAGCCAAAGAACTTCAAGAAATGGTTGACGATCCCACTAAAATTCCTGCATGGATGACCAAAGGAATTACATTTCTTCTACCAAGGAATGGTGTCAAAAACAAGCCGAAAAAGTACAGACCAATTACATGCCTTCCGACAACATATAAACTATTAACATCTATTTTAGCAAAACATACATATTTATTCTTAGAAAGAAATGACATGATACCGCTTGAACAAAAAGGGTGCAAACGTGGCTGTCATGGTTGTAAAGACCAATTGCTAATTAACAAAATGATCCTGGAAAACTGCTACAGTACAAAGGAAAATCTTAGTACTGCCTGGATAGACTACCGAAAAGCATTCGATAGTGTGCCACATGACTGGATTTTAAAGACTTTAAATATATACAAGATATCGCCCGTCATCATCAATTTCATCAAACAGTGCATGTCTATATGGAAAACAACCCTTTACCTCAATCATATAAATGGAACCTATAAGTCTGATGAAATAAACATCAAAATAGTTATATTTCAAGGTGATTCTTTATCTCCCTTACTATTCTGCATATCATTAATAGCACTAACCAGTCAACTTAATAAGACAGAATGTGGTTATAAAATAGGCCAAAAGAAAATAAGCCATCTATTTTACATGAATGACTTAAAGTTATATGCTAAGAATGATAATGAGCTGGAAGTTCTTCTGCAAACTGTAAAATGCTTCAGCGAAGACATTGGAATGAAATTTAATTTGAATAAATGTGCTAAAGCTACAGTTTTACGTGGATCAATACAAGAAACATCCTCAATTAGCCTAGACCCTGCTGTAACAATAAAAGAATTGAAACCAGAAGAAGCTTATAAATACCTAGGTGTAAATGAGAGCGAAAACATTCACCATAAATAAATGAAAGAAATAGTGCGTAAAGAGTACTATAGAAGGCTACGAATGATAATAAAAACTGAATTAAATTCACAGAACAGAGTTATGGCCATTAATAGCCTTGCAATCCCAGTTGTCCAATATAGCTTCAACATCTTAAACTGGACTCTAAACGACATCAGACGAATGGATGCTAAAACAAGAAAGCTTCTTTCTAAGCATAAGATGCATCATCCAAAGGCTGATGTAGACCGTCTATACATACCCCGTAAAGAAGGTGGAAGGGATCTTATTCAGCTGGAATTGTCATACAAGACAACAACTATTGGCTTACTAACATACATAGAAACAACAAAGGATTGGATGATACAATTAGTAAGGCAACATGAAGAAAGAAAGAAAAAATATTCAATAATTAAAGAAGGCAGTAAATACAAACAAGATTTACAGTTAGTAGATTCTGTAGAAAAGCAAAACAGAAGCCAAGAACCAACTATTGCGGCAGAAAATATGAAAATGAAAGCCAAAGATAAAGCTCTTGAAAAGATGAAACAGCGCTGGCAAGACAAACCTCTGCATGGCCAATATCCAGTACGTGCCAATAAATCCAATGTTGACAAAGTTAATACTCATCGATGGTTACGTGCATCTGGATTAAAGTCTGAAACTGAAGGATTTATACTTGCAGCACAAGACCAAAGTCTTTTCACGAGAAACTTTCAAGCAAATATTATGCATAATAATATGGATCCAAAATGCAGGTTTTGTGATAAACACCAAGAAACAATAGACCACCTAATCTCAGGCTGTTCTGTGCTTGCCCCAAACGAATATAAAAATCGCCACGATAGAGTTGGGCAATATTTACATTGGACAATGTGCAAACATTATGGAAAAGCTGTAAACAAACACTGGTATGAACATCATCCAGCACCGGTTACAGAAATAGAAGATGTAACCATTCTATGGGATTACACCATCTACACAGACAGAAAAATTGAAGCAAACAGGCCAGACATTATTGTTAAAAACCAGAAGGAGAAAACTTGTCTATTAATTGATATGGCTTGTCCAGCGGATTGTAACATAACAATCAAGGAATTTGAAAAACTGTCAATATATAAAGACCTGGAAATTGAAATAGAAAAAATGTGGAAATTGAAAACAAGAGTTGTGCCAGTGATAGTAGGTGCACTTGGAATGATAAAAAATGGAACAAAACAACACATTGAAAGAATCCCTGGAAACCCCAGCTTAAGAGAAATACAAAAAGTTGTCTTATTAAGTACATCCCACACACTCAGGAAAACTTTATCTATGTAATGCTGAGGATGATAGGGAAGATAGAAAAACATGAAATGGAGCCATAACAACACGCCACTACCTGCCTTAGGTCTCCCCGCAGACTTGGTTGGTAGTGAGACCAAAGCAGAAATCGAAATATGATGAAAAATGACATAATAATAATAATAATAATAATAATAATAATAATAAGAAGAAGAAGAAGAAGAAGAAGAAAAAGAAGAAGTAGAAGACGAAGAAGAAGAAGAAGAAGAAGAAGAAGAATTACAAGAAAAATAAATAATTAAATAATAAATTACAGTTGGAATTACAACGAGAATAAAGCGTTTTTTGCAGCAACTGAAAATAAAATGTTTTTCCTTCTATAAAAAACTTAAATATAAAATTTTCTTTTTTACCTTTCGTTTTAATGTAAATACGAGTTTTTTCCACTTATTATTATTCAGTTTATTTGTTTCCATTTTCTGATTTTGATTAATTATTCAACTAGTTTTCTCTTCTCTATTATTCATATATACCTTAGAAATATTATGATATTTCTTGCTGATATTTAGAATTTGCCTTTAGACTATAATATATTTTCTTACAAAAAAAAAACAATATGATAAGAAAAAGAAAAGTATTTGGTAGATTAAACATTGAAATACAATTTCTACGATATCCTTTCTTTGAAAGATTTTGTATTTTTTAGTTGTGGATAACGTTAATTATTTTTGACGAGATTATTAATAAATAACTCAATACAAAGTAGCGTGAAGAATTGATTGAATCACTGAATACAGATTATATATATATATATATATATATATATATACGCGTGTGTGTATACATATATATATGTGTGTGTGTGTGCGTGTATTTACGTACATATATATTACATATTAGGTACATACATATGTATATATATATATATATATATATATATATGCATATATTACTTTTATTCAAACAAAAAATGTTATCAATGATTCTGTATTTTTCTATTTTTAAATATACTCCGATAAACAGTATCACTGTTTTCTTTAAATTAATCAATAAGTAAGATATGTTTTATTTATACAAATTTTTGTTTCATTTAATCTTTTTATTTAAAATATAGCAAAATCATTAACGTTGTTATTATTTTGAAATTTTTCAAAAATGATAAACTTTATTTATCGAATGTTTATTTTTTCTTGATAATTTTTTCGATAATTTTGATACAAAACGTGGCAAGAATGACAACATATTTATTTTAAATTAATTAAGTCTTCTAATCAAAAATATGAAAGAAAAATGAGAAGAAAAATGATTCATAATTTCTATTTTTCTCTTTCGATTTATTTTTCTTAACATAATATAATAATGTTATATTTCGTTAAACAGGTATTTTTTGAAAGTGTTTATTTCTTTTACCAAGGTTTCTCACTTTGAATTTCAGACGCGTCTTTTTGTCGCTTAGCGTCACATGTAAGAGAAGGAAAGTTCCAAAGAAAATCCTGCAACTCAAGATTCTACCAATATTCTACCAATAATTAAATATTTTTAACCCGTTCGTCGCTCATGATATGATAATTATATATATATATATATGTATATATATATATATATATATATATAAATAAATAAACATATTAAGTATATCTTTTCTAGTGAATAAACAGGAAGCCGTTTTCTCGGGAGAGAACCCCCCTGATGTTGGAAAATCTGCCTTAAAATGAAGAAACTTCTACACAAAGAATGAATATGCAGGCCTCCACAAATTCGGAGAATCCGAACTTGGCCTTGCAACTTCTCCAATTAGACTCCTAAAACTTTATTTAAGAATTACAAAGTCGTCATGTCTACATGCCTTGCAGCATAATCCAAATTTAAGAAAACATCACTCACTAAATATATGACATTTGAAGAGATAACGTTGAATAATCATTTAGAAAGCACATTGACGAAAATAAACTACCCAATGTAAGAAGGTATAACATCCAAAATAACAAGATGACAGATGCTGAATTAAAGAAATAAAAGCAGAAGAGACGAATCTACAAAACATGGAAATGAAAACCGGAATCAGGATAAAAAGCAGTAAAATCACACAAAAAACAAATCATAATGAAAAGACAGATATAAACAGGAATCACTCTGAAATTTAGAAGTGTAGGAATGATGTGATTTTCGTTGGTCATATGAAGGCAATCAAACGAGTTTCAAATACATTGGACAGAATTGTTTACAGAAAACAAGAACAGTATAAAAGAATTCATGAAACAAATCAAAAGACATATATATATAACTCAGACAAAGAATAATGAAATGAAGGATGAACTGAAGCAACTTTAAAAATTAATACCATAAAAGTCTATCTTCAACATATTTAATCTCTACAATTCACCACTCAAATTAATTCTGGTTGAAGAAAACACTCATATATACTTCAGAGAAGTAATATATAAATAAGCAATAAAATAAAATATAAAAACGCAACCTTAGATGCATGATGATCCACCTTGGAAAAAAATAGGAAATAATTATACGTCTTAGAAGTGAATTATCATTATTCCATGAACTGGTAAGAGGAATAAATGTAAGAACGCGAAAAGCAAAAGTGTCAAAGTAAAGTATTAAGAATGAAAATGTAGTCCTATCTACCAAAGAAAAAACAAAGTAAACAAGGCAAATAGAGGTGCAAAGAATAAAAAGCTATAAAAAAACGATCAAGACTCCAACGACAGAACAATGTCTTTCAAACAGATGCAAAAACATTTTACAGAAAACTAGGTAAACAAAGAATTGAAGTGACTGTCCCCTATAAAATCAAAGATATGATACAGTTCTAGGAAAAATATTGGCTTTCTCTTCAGAACGTATCAAATAAGCAGATTGGATTGAGCAAGAGATAGAATGAATAAAAAAACAGAACAAACACGGGCGGGAATTACAGAAGCGGATGCGGAATCTGCACGGAAATAGCATACAATTGGAATTCTCCAGGAATGGATAAATTTTCCAACTCTTGGCTTTAAGATTTAAGTAGAGTACACGAAACTTAGCAAGAAAGTATTAATGATCTTGCTAAATTTCTGCCATGGATAACCAAAGCAATTACATTTCATCTACCAAAGAATAGTGATACAAATATTCGGAAAAAAACGACAAACCAATTAGATGTTTTCCCACCAAAAAACTTAAAAACTAATACATCCATTTTTACAAAACCGACATTTCTCGTTTTGGAAAGAAATGACATGGGTTTACTTGAACAAAAGTTTACAACCGTAGCAATTACAGCTGAAAAAAAAAACAATAATTGATTAATAGGATGATTTGGGAAAACTGCTTTAATGACAAAAAATCTTTGTACTACCTTATCGTAAGTTATTCGATAACGTACCCCACTCATGGACTTTTAAGTTTTTAAATATATACAAGTTATCACGCGTTGTCATCAATTTTATTAAACTGTTTATGTCGATATGGAAAATAACACTTCACCTCAGTCATATAAATGGAAATATACAGCTTGAGAAACAAACATAAACAGAGAAATATTTGAAGGTGAATCTTTGTCTCCTTCACTATGTTGTATATTACTAATAGCATTAGAAAACAAATTCACAGGGCGAAATTTGGTTATAAAATAGCTCAAAAATAAAAAATAAAAATAAAATAAGCTATGGATTCTACATGGATACACTAAACTCGTACGCTAGGAATAAAAGTGAGCAGGTAGACTTCAGCAAACTGTAAAATGTTCAGTGATGTCATTGGAATGAAATTCAATTAGGATATATGTCACGATTTTTCGAGGATCACTCAACAAAAATGCTGTATTAATTGAGACACTGTGTAACAATAAAGATTTAGAGCAAGAGGTATCTCGGTGTAAATGATAGTGAATAAATTATCTAATAGAAAATTAAAGAAATAGTAGGTAAAAGAATATTACAGAGGAGTAAAACTGACATTAAGAACTGATATTGGATTCTCAGGATAGACATAAAAGCGTTAATAACTTTGTCATCTCAGTGGCCGAATATATTTACAACATCTTGAATTGGACTTTAAATGATAGTAGACGAAGGCATTCTTAGACAAGAAAATTTATTTTTAAGCGAAAGATGCATCATGTAAAGGTTGGTGCCAACCGTCTATATATATACCCGAAAAAAAGCGGTGATGACTTATTCGACTAGAAGTGACATACAAAACATTAATTTTTGGCTTACTTACATACATGAAAATAACAATGGGCTGGATGATACTATTAGTAAAAAAGATGAAAACAAAAATTAAAAGATCAATTATGAAAGAAAGAACATAATAAGAACAATATTTACATTTAGATGTTTCTATAGAACACCGAAAAATAACCCAAGAACCAACTTTTGCTGTGGAAAATATGAAAAAGAAGATAAACTCTTGAACAGATGAAACAACATTGGCAAGATAAACCTCTGCATAGCCAATATCCAAAACGTGCTAATAAACCCGATGTCGATATAGTTATTAATCATCGATGGTTACGTGCATCTGGATTAAAGTCTGAAACTGAAGGCTTTATTCTTGAAGCGAAAGACTAAAGTCTTTTCAGTAAGAATTTTTAGGTAAATATCATACATAATAATGTGGATACAAAATCTGAAAAAGACCAGGAAGCAATAGGCCATTTAATCTCAGGATGTTCTGTACTTGCTCCGAATGAATATAAAAATAGACACGATTGATTGAGACAATATTTACACTAGACAATGAGCAAACTTTTTGGAAAATTTGTAAACAAATTATGGTACGAACATCAATCAGCACCGGTTTGAAATAAGTTTTCACCATTCTATGGGATTACACCATCTACACAGACGAGAAAATCGAAGCAAATATGCCGAAAATTAATGTCAGATAGCGACGTAGAAGAAAACATGCTTACTACTTGATATGCTTGTCCAGCTGATTGTAACATAGCAACAAAGGAATTTGAAAAACTACCAAAGTATGAAGAACTAGAAACTGAAATAGAAAGAATGTGCAATTTGAAAACAAGCGTAGTGATAGTAACTATGATTGGAATGATAAAAAAAAAATGAAACAACACATTGAACGTATCTCTTGAAACCCCGGCTTAAGAGATATACGAAAAGAAATTCTTGATATGCACAGATGACACACTAAGGACTTCGTCTATGTAATGCTAGTGATGTTATGGAAGATGAAAAAGTAAAAAAAAGAAAACAAAGAAAATGTAGTCATAACAACAAACCTCTTAGGTAGTGTGTCTATAGAAGATATCGAAACATATTAATAATAATAATAATAATAATAATAATAATTTTCATAAAAGTTCCAATATTTCTATATTTACTGCTTAAATTAAATGAAAAAAATATATAAAAATAATATTTATAAAGAATTGATCCATTTCCAAATAAATCAGAACTGATCTTCCTTCTAGAACTGTCCGTTTATTCTACTTTTCCTTTTTTCTTTGGTGTATTTTTTGTAAATACAGGGAAAAAAATAAAAAAATTCAAAACCAAAGAAAGAATGTGATCATCTTCAGTTTTTTAAGTAAAACATATCAAAGAGTTAAGCCTTTTTTAATTCCTTCTTTTCTTATTTTACATTTTAATGCGATTAATCAACTACTTTAGGGTATTCTTCGCTTATTTTTTGTATGTCTTTTCTAACTGATCTTTGTATTTAATGCTGAATTTCTAGCCTCTCAATAGATTTCATTTATTGAAAGTTTAATTTCTCTCCATTCGCTGCCTCATTCGTACGAACATTTGTGATATTTAGTATTTTGGAATATTTTTGTTAAAATTGGTATTTATTAGGCATCGTTTTCCTTTTTCTGTTTATGTAATTTTCTCTCTTTATTTGTATTCCTTCGTCTGCTTTTTTTCCGTCATTTTTTATTTATTTATTTCCTCTCATCTCGACTCATTTCCGCCGCTTTTTTTCTTTTGTTCTCTGCCACTTCAGTGGTTTGTTTTTCATTACTAATCCTTTATCATTTCAATATATCTTTTACACGCTCCCACTTTCTTTACTTTGCTAAACTTAAAATATTTTGCTCCGTACCTCATTTTTTTATTACATCTGTTTCTCATTGTTCGTATTTCTTTCATTTTCTTGTCTTTCCAAAGAAAATCTTCTTTTTTTTTTACCGTCCGTTATTCATCACCTTTTTCACACATCTACTGTTCATCAATCCTAACACCTCTTGTCTCTTTCTTTTTATCTTCGCTATAATGCTGCTGGCTTATATTTTTCTTTACCTTCCTCTAACAGCTGCTGTTCCCACTTCATTTTCATGGTGATACTTTTCCTCTAATTGCAACGATCACCAACACTTGCGCTATCTCAGCGAGTGACACTTAAAAAACTATCGAAATAATATGGTTTTAGCTATACTACCATTATGCAAACCACTCCATCACTATTAAAACGACTACTACAACCTCAGTGACAACGACGGCTGCTGCTTTTATTGATAACGCAGTTAATAATACGTCGGTTGATATTACCGCTTCTTTTTCTGTTAACTGGTTTCTTCCTCTGCTTCGACTACTAACACGAGGCTTCACATTTAGTGTTATTACCAACTCTTATCTCGCTACTAATATAATTATTATAATATTTGTTTCACCTATTACAATTCTAACTTTTTTCTATTCATACATCCACCGAAGAAAATATTCTATTTAAATATGTTACATTTAAACAATGTGTGTGTATGTGTGTACATTAAAACAATATGAGTATGTATCTGTGTTTGCATGCATAGTCATGATGATGGCTGTAAAAACACTATGGCCCCCGGAATAATTTTCTACATTTACATCATACCCAAGTAAATTTACAAACCGTCATATATATATATATATATCTTTTATGTAGACCTCAATGATTTCCATTGTATGGCGTTACCTACACGAGTGTATCACGACAACAAATATAATTATTTTGAATAGCAAATGTTAGTCATTCATTACCAGAGATAACCATATACATAACATAATCAAATTGAAAGATACTAAAACAGATAATTCATTATAGACACAAAATGTTTCTCCCCATCATACTTTGTTAAACATTTATTATCGATGTTAATCACACTTTACTGATAATGATTTATCAATAGTTATCATGCCATTGTAAAAGTGAACTGTTGATAATAATCATCTTTCTTCTATGTGCCTTGTTCTTTCTGGACATAGGTAATCATGGCCTTTCTTTCCCTTATCGCTGGTGGCTCTTAGCACTCTTTATTGGTACAACACGCAACACCCGCTCTGCTATCCACCAGCTCAGTCTCGTCAAGTATGTTATACGCTGTTTTCTTCTTTCTTTCACTCTACCTGTTAGTTTCAAACTCTCCAAGCAAACGTTCCTCATTGCTGATACCAGAATCTTTAGCTGTCTTTTCCTAATGCTAACTAAAAATGAATTATCGCTAATTACCTAACTTACAAAAATTGAATTATCGGTAATAATCATACATTTCTAAACAAAAAAAACTATTATTCTTAATTATATCTTACTAAGAATTAGTTATCCTTAATCATAATACCTTACTTAAAATAAATTTTCGATATTAAATATATCTCAAACTGAATTTTCAATAATTATCATAACTTACGTAAAATGAATTAGTGATATGAATCTTACCATACTAAGTCTGTTATACAAGTTCTAAAGCACGCCTAAAAAGGTGATGCACTTGAAAATTGGAGATGCGTTCGACAAATATAAAAAACAGAGGCTCTAACATTCATAAAGAGTCGGTGAAAGAAAGAAAAGTTCAGCTATGTCTAACATTTTTTTGCTAGGACCTGCCATGCCGGTTATATTTTACCAAACAACGACATTACCACGTATTTCATTAGGAAGAAAGTAAGTTTCACTCGAACTGCTTCTTCTCGCCAATCTGTCGAACAGACTTGCAAGAGGACGTGATACAGCGAAACAGGCTTGTATGTAGATGACTAATATATATATATATATATATATATATATATATATATATATATATATATATATATATATATATAATGAAAACTCAGCACGTCATTTAAATTGGTTATAAATAAAAATTCATTTCACCAAGCTAAATAAAGCTCATTTCATCAGACCACAGAATATTCATTCCATTCATATAATATATAAATAAAATTCATGAGATCTCTGAAAATATCCATTTTTCAGCAGTTCTTTTGTGTTGTCAATTTACGGTGATCATTTCTAGATGAAAATGTTAAAATGTCCAAAACGACCCGAACTTCCTTAATATAAAAAAAACATTCTTACTTAGTCTTTAATGACCAATCAAAATACAATTATATGCTTATTTGAAAAGTATCTTGACATACCCTAAAAACATTTTATTTGTGGTTCAATGTTACTGTTTGATTAAAATAGATGTAAATATTACTAATTAAATATTATTAATTTTACTTTAATATAAAAATTAACATTCATTTTAAATATATTACGAAGTTATTTTAGAAATTATAAATTTCAAATCTAAATTTAACTGGACATCATGTTTAATATATTATAAAGTTATTCAGAAGTTCATGCAATTTTCTCATTTATGTTGTCTATAAAGCTGTTGTATGTGTTGATATATAATACTTTAATAATTATGCAGAAATATAGTATTAAACGTATTCAAAAATATTTCCATATAACAAATTATTTGATCGTAGATTTTCGGTGGAAAGGATCATTAATGAAGTTAATCCGATATACTGAACAGTAGGACTCTTTATATTAAGTTCAGGGACTGTAACCTGTGCGATAAATATTTTACAGGTAATTTGTTACATTATATGAAGTTGTTTTTAATTATAATTTCTCTTAGTTAAAAAGAAATACACTTCCCATCTACCCAACTCTCATCCTCGGTATCCTAACCCGTCTATCACCTTCCTTCTGACATTTCCTATATCTAACTTTTCTTTCTCATCACTTTCCTCCTATGTAACCCTCTGCGCAATAGTGGCAGTGGAATGCCTTGCTTGTGGGGAAACTATTAAAAAAACGAAACAATAGAAAATATGATGGACAATACTTATCAAACATACCCGTTCTATGATGTAGCATATCTTGGGGAAAAGATACAGTGTGCTGTGGTTTCATTTGAATGCCATATTGGAAATGTAAATACTTCTTATTTTCTCCGCAGTGATGTAAACAGGTATATGCTTGTCTAAAAAGATCTGCGAATTTATTATAAATACAGAAAATAATATTTGTAAAACAATGGATAATTTCCCATATTAAAAATAATTTTAGATTTTTTGACATGCAAAATGCATTTGAAGCAAAAAATAATTGATGGTTCCCTCAAGATGAAAAGGTCAATGCTGGAATAAACTAAAATCAATCAAGAACAAAAAATTTAATATTTAGGATATCTTCTAACAGAGGAATAAAAGCGTGAGAGTGTAATCAGAAAGTGCGTTGCAATAGGAATATTTTTTTCAAAAGTGAAATTATTAAGAAACTGAATAGTTATTTAGCAACAAAGAAAAGCGTACTTAAGACTTATATAATATTTATCAGTTTAAACTGCAATGAAGCTTAAAAAATCTCCTCACTGATGGATATGAAACTTAGCGCAAAAAATATGATTCTTTTTAGGGATACTTTGAATCTCTTGGAGTAACGAGACATGTTTCAGAAAATTGGGTATGGTAAAGACTTAATAATTACATACAATTGAAAGGTTTAAACATTTTAATGTGGAAGAACATCTGAAAAATTATATATTATATATTATAGGCTAGAAAGGAAGCAGGCATACATAAATAATTGAGAGAATATAAATTACAAGAAAGAGCAAAAAGACAAGTTTTACCAACTGTTTAAACAAAACGAATGATTAAATATTCTCATGGATATTGATAAAAATATATATACATCGTTACATTTCAGTCGCTTAAGTGCCATACGTGATACACGCTTGGGCGATCATGCCTTGAAAGAGACATGACTGACTGGGCAGAAGATTATCCCGCAGTAGGTTGCCAATGTTTTCTGTGGTAGACTGGTTGCCAGCCAAGGCTATAGAACCCAATCTCTCCTATTATTTAACCCATAACTGGAGGGAAGAGATGGATTAATACCTTTCCCAAGGATATTTGCGCGTAAGTGAATGCCACGAATTCAACTGGAATTCGAACTCGGCTCTCCCATTTCTCGTTTCGAGCCGATATCCACTGCACTACAAACAGCACATCCACATTGTTACATTTATTAGTGTTAATTGCAACCTCAACAAAACAACTTATTTCTGAGCAACTACTAACGTTATATTCTTCAGATACTCAAGGATTATTTTTGCATTGAAAAGGAATATTTTGAGTGATCACAATGAAAATATTTCACATAATGTTGAACTTACGCTTTGAAGAAAAGCGATATCTTTGCAAGTAATAAAAAAAAATATTGGACTTACGATTTGAAGAAAAGCGATATCTTTGCAAATAATAAAAATGTTTGTTGTAGACGGTGCCGCCTCTTCATTGTGGCTGGAAGCAACCTTCTAGACCAAAATATAGTTATTTTTTACGCTATGTATTCTGTGCATTGTGGTGCATTGGATATAGGTTCGGAACTCCAGCCGAATTCATTGCATTCACTTACGTGCAAATACCCTTGGGAAAGATATTAATCCGTCTATTCCTTCCAGTTACGGGTTAAATAACAGGACAGAATGGGTTCTATAACCTTTGTCGGCAACCAGACTAACGCAGAAAGCAATGGCAACCTACTGCGGGATAATCTTTTGCCCAGTCAGTAATGTCTCTTTCAAGGCATGATCGCCCAAGCGTGTATCACGTATGACACTTAACTGACTGATTCTGTGTGAACATGTTAGCGACTACGACTGACACAAAATCGCTCGAGTTTAGATCCCGGCCAGAAGCAAGTGGAAGTCTAATCACACTGATGAGCTTTGATACAGCGAAACAGGCTTGTATGTGGAGGACGAATATATTATGCTCTCATTACAATTTAGCTCTCTAGAGAGGAAAATTTTAAATAAAACAATTACAACTTCCTCAATTTATACATTATTCTTCAGCAATGAATTGAGTACTTTCGGCGACTGGCGTGTAAATAGCTATTTCAGTGGTTACACATATTTGAATAGGCCCTGCTTTTACTTTTTAAATTGCATTATATTTTCACATACCGGCCTAGACATAAGAGAAATCTTTAAACAAAAGTTCACTCTCCGGCAAATTTCGTATTTGCGGTACTCTTTGCAGATTAAAATCGTCGTCAAATTAAGCACTTTCTTACTGACTCTGCCACGAAGAGCTTCTTCAATCAGGTAATGCCGTATGCTATTTTTAGACACACCATTCTCGTTTAGATTACCGAACGTTAAAATCAAATATGTTCATCTTCGTATAGGAAACCAAAACTAACCAATTTCGAAAGAATTAGTAGATTTTGTTACGTATTAATTTGAGATGATTACCGCTTTATAGATATTTTCAGTGGATTCTAATATTTGAGAAAACTCTCTGTTTATTTTTGAAATACTAGGTTGTTTTCATTTGCCTGACTAAATATTCGAGGAAAATGTTCTCTCCAGTAGGATACGACCATGCACTCACTTCCACACTTTGTAGGAGAAACCGGTTCGGGTATCTAAACAAGAGGGGTATGCCTAAAGACTGAGTCCTTTAATATCACCTGAAATATAATGAAGGTGTATCCTGCAAAGGGGAACCTAACGTTGAATCTTACTCCGAGGACATAATTTTCTTAAAATTTCTAAAACTTTTCCTAAACTTTACATTCTGCTTTTGTTCCATTCTTGTTTTATTTACACATTTATCTAATTCAAAATCCATACCGAAGTCAATAACTGAAACATTTTACGGTGTTGTTTATACCCTTTAACTCATTGTTTTCATTGGCAAAATCTTTTAAACCATCCATGTATAATAGGTGATGAAACACTTCCTTTTTCTTATTATTTGAATCCATAATTATTCGTGCTTAGTTCAGAGGAAATGTTGATTAAGGACAAATTAAACAGCAGAAGCGACTTCGCCGGTTATTCATAAATTGGACGTGACAGTATCATTGATGTGGTTTAGGCATAATAAAGTTTTCCATATTTCCATATTAATTTGAAAAGAAGTTACTATCACCGTATAGAATTTGTACATTTTAATTCTTTAAGAGTCAAAGAGTGGAGCAAACTACGTAAAGATTTACTCTATGAAGCTGTGGTCTGATTTCTGCCATTTTTGTTGCAATTTTCCAGGATCGTTTTATTTATAAATAGTTGAACTTTTCAAACATTTAACACTCTTCCACATTCCTTATGTTCCAGAGGAAAATGTTGTCTTCATCAAGAAAAGAGAAAATAGAGTTCATCAGGAAAGACGTGATCATTTTACATTTATACGTGATGAACATAGTTACTTATTTTTTGGATCATCTATTTTACTCATTTTATTTTATATTTTTATTATCAGAAGAACTATAATATTTTCAGTGATACATTCTGGGATTTCATTAGTGTTAAGAATTAGCATTGATAAAATTTTGTGCTAGCGTTTTATGGATTGATGGTAGATGATACAGGCAAAAGTCGGTTATATTGACCTTTTCTGAAAGTGTCTATACTTGGGATTTTGCGTAAAATTATTCTTGGTTATATATATTTTTTCTACACAGAATTATTATTCATTCTTTCCTGTTCTCCTTTCATCCACTCTGTATTGATATTATATTACTTTGGGTTACTCCAAATATTCTACCATATACTATGCACTTTTGTATAGATGGGTGCTTCTATAATTCTTTATCCAAGTTTTCATTTAAATATTTTTGAGATCGGTTCTAATTATATTTTTTCGAAAGAAACTACAACGCTTTTTATCGTATTGATTTCTGTTTTTTTAACCATATTTATTATTATTATTATTATTATTATTATTATTATTATTATTATTATTAATTATAATAATGGTAGTAGTATTAGTAATAGTAGCAGTATTATTTCTTATTTAGTAATATTTATTATAATAATTATTATTTTTATTATAAATAGATTTCTTCTATGGTCACATTACCTACCAAGACTACAGGAGGACCTAAGGACTGTCGTAATGTGCTGTTATGGCTTCATTTCATGTTTTTGCATATCTGCCTAACATCCCTAGACAAAGTTCTCTTTAGTGTGTGGGCTGTACTTAACAAAACAATTTTTTAAATATCACTTAAAGTTGGGTTTTTAGGGATTTTTCAATGTGTTGTTTGTTCCATTTTTTATTATTTCAAGTGCACCCACTATCACTGGTACGATACTTGTTTTCAATTTCCACATTTATTATTATTTTTTTTTATCGAATGATGGGACAGGAAGCCAAAAAAGAACGTTTAGGTAGAAATATACGAAAATTAATTTTTACTTTTCTTGACACTCTGTTTTGTAAATGTATACCAGACAAATATCTCACAGCTAAACTCACACTATAACCCTTGCGTATACTCATCCAATTGATTTCTAAATTTGTCTTCAACAGAAGGATGCTTCGGATATTATGGACCGAGCATGTGATCAATGACGAGTATTTGGAAAGGATGGAAACGAAAATGAAATTAATACTGAGCATCAGGAAGAGACAACTAATATTCCTGGAACATGCAATGAGGAAAGAAGGCTTGGAGTACCAGATACTAACAGGCCAGATAGAAGGAAAAAGAGTCGGAGGAATGCAGCGGATAACATAGTTGAAAGACCTGGTCATGTGGATGACGAACGAGGGTTGCGTGGTGCAACAGGAGAAGCGTGCTAAGAGCTACCAGGGATAGGAATATGTGGAAAGCCATGATCGCCTACGTCCTGAAATGACATGGAACATAAAAGTAGAAGAAGAACTTATTTTTATTATCTCCTTCTACAAAACACACTATTAATATTTCGATATTTTGAAGTTACGCTTCTCATCTACTTTTTATCATGAAATTCACTTCATGAATTTTTCTGCAGTAGAAGCAAACAGTAACAATCTAATTTGAGTGTATCTTGTATTCTATTACTTGACTATTACTCTAAAAAATGCTTGTAGTATTTTCTCTGCAGATGAAATTTTATATCAATTTTCATTTTATCGGACTCTTTTTGAATCAAGACAAAATAAACGTTGCTTATTCCCGGGAAGTTTCAAACTTGAGTATCATACAAACAACATCCGCCAACATTTTGATACATCAATAAACGTTGAAGTTATTTCTTTCAAATGACTTGCATGTTTAGATGTAATTAGCGTATACATAATTGTGGGCTATGAGTGCAAATGTCTTAATTATTCACTATTAAACTGAAATATACTTTCATTGCACATCAGTGAAAGGTAGTGATTTGCCCTTCAAAGTAAATGGCTTTGACTTCATTTACAAATCATTGAACAGGATTATCGATCCAGTTTCAAATATATCTCAAGATGAAGTGATTCAGCTACTCAATAATGTATCAAAGAAATTACTCCAAAATACTTGTTACATTTCGAAAAGATCAGAATAGCATCGATCTTGAATGAATTTCTTCCCCACTATCACCTCATATTAATACAGAAAGAAAAAGAAAAACTGTTTTTACACACGTAGACTAACACACACACATACACATACACAAAAACACGCGCACACACACATATATATATGTGTGTGTGTGTTTTTGTGTGTGTGTGTGTGTGTGTGAGACAGAATGCCATTGTAACGCGTGAAATTGTCACCACATAAAATGGGTAAATATGATTTGCTATTTATATCTATAAGCACATTCCCCCTATATTGTGTACTCTTCTTCAAAAGGTATTGTTCATTAAAAAAAAACATAGATATCAAAATAGGGTAAATGGTTCATTTATAAACATATCTTCAAAATGATATCACAATATTTAAATATTTCAAAATGTATTCCATTTGCTTCTACACACGCATTTCGAATCAGAGGCTGGCGTCACCTTTCAAAGACTTACGCACGGTTTTGAATGATTTGCCTGACACAACGTTGAAGTATTCATGAATCTGATCATTTTGGAAAAGTAATAGAATTTATTTGTGAATATAGTTTATTACGAGATGAATTGATGAATCCTAGTGAAAATATTGTATTAATCATCATTTTCAAAGTTTCAGCGATTAAATCATTATACAAATAAAAGAGAGTCAAGTTGGGTTTGGAAATACATCACCAGGTTTATAATTTCCAAACGACATACATATAGAATTTCACTTGTCCGGGACATAAAGTTTGAAGCGTATTGATTCATGTCAGTATTCTTACATATTACTTTGATATTCGACGCATTAAAATGAATAAGAATTTTTTTTTAATTTCTCAATGCAATCTCAACCTTATTTTATATATGTGGGACAGAATTATTACTATGTGATTTGTCTGTTCTTACCTCGCTGAACATATATATATATATATTGTCATATATATATATATTGTCATATATATATATATATTGTCATCCGCAGACAGATCTTTTTCGCAGTATCACAGCTCATCAGTACGGTTAGACTCCGATTGCTTTTTAACCCAGGATTGAAACCCGACCGAAATGGCGTCAGTCCGCGAATATATATATATATATATATATATATATATATATATATATATTGCTCTAAAAAGAAAAGGCGTCATACTTATCCCAAACCCGAGGAACCTTTCGGCCAACATTTTTCAAGGACTTCGTTGGCAAAATTATGAATAGGTCTAGAACGAAGACAATATGAAAAGGGGAAATTACTCACAGTACTGGGAGAAAGTGGAATTCGTTTAAAAATAAACTTTAATGAAAAACATTAAAATGTGAGGTGGGGGTTGTAATTTTAATTTCACAAGAGTGATTTAAAAAAGAAAACGGTTACACTCACAGACTCTCCAGAAACTGCAAGGAGCGAAAGAAATGCTCTTTCTGTCTGCACAGGCAAGGTTGATGGATTTTCAGGCAAATAGCCTCCAAGACCCGTAGATGATATGATGAGCGAGATAGTGCAAGACAGAAAACCAACTGACCTCGTACGCGGAGGCACACGCTGAATTGTCCAACAAGTTTTGGCCGATCGCTTAGTCCAGGACAGCTTTGTTGTTCTTATAGTACTGATAGGGCTGCCAGAACGTATATTCGCAGGGACGTGTTGCGAGACCCGCGTCTCCAACCTAAGACTGCTTCGGCCAACACTTGTTGGACAATTCAGCGTATGCCTCAGCGTACGAGGACAGTTGGTTTTCTGTCTTGCACAGTGCTCGCTCATCATATCATCTACGGGTCTTGGAGGCTATTTGCGTGAAAATCCATCAACCTAGCCAGTGGGTACCGATCGTTATTCACACACACACACACACACACACACACACACACACACACACACACATATATATATATATATATATATATATATATTCATGTGTGTGTGTGTGCAATTGTTTGCAACAATTTAAAAGTGGACATTGTGGTTAGGATATAACTGTGACCTTATCTTCTATGCAAGTGACAATTTAAAAGTAGACATTGAGATAAAAACACAGTGACAATTGTCGGTTTTATATTGAAAGAGATTATTTCCTTAATTTCCATTTTAATATTTACATATACTCTATCGCTGATATTGAGGTATTTTAACTAGTGAAAATAGCATATTCTAAAGAAATATTTATTTTATAATATATATACACGTGTAAGTGTGTGCACTCGTATGTGTGTGCACTCGTGTGTGTGTTATAATACTTTCTCTGATAATCAGTAATACGGCTTTCAACGATCAAGCAGCATTACCGACAATTATATTTTAATATATTTCTCTTAAAACTGATATGTTTTCCGGTAAGTAGCTTTCTCAAGGCTACTTCTGTTGCATAAATCGATGATTCCATGCCCATTCAGTTGTAAAGTTATGTGTCATTTCTCCTTTATATCAATTCAAAAGAAATTACATGCTAAAAGTTAAATAGTGTTACTTTCAAACAGTTTGTCTTGTATACAAAAATCAACGTTTGTATTGTTGCATTGTTGTAGCATAAGATATATCATAAAACCTTTTCGTTCTGGTTGAACATAAGAATGTTTCTATTTATCGATTGAATAAAATTTGTTTTTTAAAGTTGTTTTTTATTGATAGGTTAGTTGTCTGTGTAAAGAGTCAATTTACAAGCAGCAAAATAATAATTTCAATCAAGTGTTTCATAGAGGGATCCAATCCTTGTAAAACGCGTAAGGAAAGATGCAGAATTTTTAATTGTGTTCATAACTAAATTGGTTGGTCTTAATTCAATATCGCTGTTCCAGCTAGAAAATAACTTACATAGGTAATGGATTCTATATATCAATCCTTTCTATTTTTATATCGGAGCCGTTTTCCATCAATTACAACTGCAATTATCAATGTTCGGATGTGCTACTCTGTAAAGGGGTCTGGGTAATGTTCATATCAGTTTCTAACAATTTCGTTATCTTAAAAATGACATATTTTCCAGTGCGGTTATTGACCCACTCTATCATACGTAATTATATATTCAGTTGGTGCTAGCTATGATCCAAGATGGTCAGTTTTTTTGTTTTTTTTTTATAAAAATGTGTTATTGTTTATTCGAACTTTTTCACTCACTTAAAATGCTTCTATGACTTTTTTGCTTCCTTTATACTGAACAATTTTTCTAAATTCTTTCATGTTCTTTGACAGTTATAATTAACTATTACTCTGCCTCATTCGGATTTTGGCATAAACAGATGATTCATATCAACATTAGGATAATGCATACGATCGTAAGTGAGTAGCTTTCTCGTTTTGAATTCATTCTCTTAATATCAGATATGGTCTAGTTAAGGATGATGAAAGTAGATTTTTTGTGAATTCAACAATCGAATGAACGCGAAACTCACATGCTTGTGATATATTATTTCCTTAGTTTCTCTTTTATTCCTAGGTATATATATATATATATATGCTTATTCTAGTTCCCTAAAATTTGTGACAAAATGTAGATCTCTTGGGTGTGTTTTTGTATGTCTCACTTCTTGAAATTTACTTTAGTATATTCATCTCATCGGCAATACTGTCATAACGAAAAAATCCTACAACTCATTGTCATCTACAGCTAATATTTTCATTTTTTTATTTTGCATTCATAGAGATTACTGGTTTGCTCCTGCGAAACGGCGATTAAGAAAGGACAAAAAAGAGGTGACTAGGAGTCTCACTAACAAATTTCTCGATGGATATTCAAACAATTGGAAATCGCTTAAATATTCCAGTGATTTAGGTATGAAGTGGTTTTCACGATTTCATGTGCACTTTATAGAAATTTACTATCACAGAGGAAACTTTGTGTATTTCCAAAGCCTTAACGAACCAAGAGTGTAACACATTATCAAAGGCTTTAATTAATCTATCCAAAGTATGCTGATACTTCTACCTTTTTTCTGCTAATTTCCAGGGACAATTTATTTATAATCAGTATTTGCAAATATATAAAACTCTTTGACGTCTCTTAGATAGAATCATGTCTTACTTGAGAAAATATAGTTCGTCAGAACAGACGCGATAATTTTACATTTATATGTGCTGGAATGACATACTATTGGCCTCTAACAATTTTTAGATTATCTGTTACATCTGTTCTTTGTAAGTATAAGTAATACACTAAGCGATCACATTTGGAATCTCATTGCAGTTATTTGTTAGTATTGATTAAGATTGTGCAAACTTTTTAATTGATTACAGATGATATATTCAAACGTTAAACATAGCAATATCAAACGTTATCCCAAGGGATTATGAATGATGTGGAAGGCAAAGTTCGTGTCATTCAAACAAGTTCTCTCAATTACTACCAAACATTTATATTAATTTTTCGTTGGGAAATATGTTACAGATTTTTTTATATAGATTTGGAAAAATCAGACAGATAGCGGTTGCATTTCAAAGGACATTTATGCCCAATTTGTATTTAAAATTTAACTTACATATTTGTCTTTTTATAATATTGCAGCTATAATTTACCTATACTAAACTAAACGCAATAATCATATATTTTGTTAAATCATAGGGAAGTTTCACGAACATGCATTCAAGTATCAGAAAAAATTGAGAAAAAAATCTAGATGATAAACGTGCGACGTACTAGTTAGATTATTGCCTATTTTTAACACCAGGAACAAAGGATCCTTTCTACTCCTGTCATTGGTATGCTTGAGTTATTCTGTATATCTATCAGAACGTTTCAGTTCAGCGTAACACTGTCCGATATTTTTACCGTGTTCTCCTTGAAGCCAAACTTTCTCATTTGTTAGTATTTATGCTGCTTTTTTAAACGTGTTCTTAAGTTTGTCTTTGACGCATTTACGCGGCTTATGTTTAGGGCATTTCTATTACTAAAGTCTCCCAATCGGACTGTGATTCGGCATGCGAGACACCTCAGACAAGACAATGTTACAGGCTCATCTATTTTTTAACTCATGAAATAATTATATATATATATATGTGTGTGTGTTACGTATCCGTCGGTGTGATAAATACAGAAACGCCAGTTTCAGTTTTATATTACAAAAAGCTGATGATTCAAACATACACAGGTACTTAGTTTTAATCAGAATACGTGATCAATATGATATATGCCTCTAATAAATGATAGTAATAAAATCATAACTATTTCTAGCACGAAAAAATTAATTACAATATATTTAAAAAAAATATAGGATTCGATATAGACATAAAAAACAACAATGACACATACAATTTAAGAAAATTAAGGTGCATATCAGCAAAACCGATAGCCGACGATTAACCGCTTTACATGCATACATCTGCCAACGACACGCCAACAATAATCAATCACATCTTCCAATAAAGATAGATACCTTATAATTACTTTTACAAAACCCTCTTTAACGAAAAGAAAAAAAAAGATTTGTAAACACTCATAAAAGATATTGCGCGCACTTACATGCACATTACGCAGAAAAAATAATACAGAAAAAGGAAGCATCATATTGTTATGCATACTGTTCAACAGACATGTAAAAAATATTATTTAAGCTCATGAATAAACATTACAGCATCAAGCCTCGGCAAAATATATCTGAGAGTAACACAGTAAACTTCAGCTACATTTACACCGAAAACATGGCTCTAAGAATAAAAAAAGAGAGAAAAGGAAAAATCGCAATATTCTACGGTCGTAGAAGCCCTACACCTGTTGCCAAAGCAATAGTATTTCCAGGGCAAGACAGCGTATAAGAGCATGAACTTCTCAGTGCTAATTCTGAATTCAGTGTTTTTTTTTTTATTCTATACCGATTGCTACGGAAATCAATTGTATTCAGTCAGATTAATGCTTGATCTGAAGTAATTTGGTGTGCGTTGTAATATATTGTAAATATTAAGGTGGTCAGGTACTTAGCAGTAAGAAAAATAATCGATAAAAATGATCTGTCCTGCTTACTACATACAGGTGAGCGAAGAAAGGGCAAATTCATACTTTTCCAAAGTTATAACCACATAAGCGATTGTAATAAACTCGACTGGAATTTGAACTAGGCTCCCAGATTCATTAAACTAATATCCATTTCTTGACCGTACCTCTAGAATACACACATCATAGCAGGAATCAGTAAATCACCCGACCAAATCACAAAGCGACAAATAATTAGAGAGCAAAGTAACACCATCATATATGCCCCCATATACATCAATTAAATTACACGACCAGGGATACATCAAAGAATGTAACATCAGTACATTGCGAAAAAAATTGTAGAATGACAACATGCTTCTGAATGTTAAAGCGAAAATTCGAAAATTCAATGATAAATATGACGAATGTGTTGTACAAAATAAAATACTGAATGCCATATTTCTGTCATAAATCTTCTAAAATATTTAAAACTTAAAATATATTATAGAAAATGGGAGACCGAAAAAATGAAATAAATAATTAATACAATGCTAATTGTGGGTTGATTTTAACAAAACATGGTTAAAAGAAAAATTGCTTATATATATATATATATATATATATATATCTGTGTGTGTTTGTGTGTGTGTGTGTGTGAGTACATAAATTATCAAATAATAAAAATTGATTGTAGCTATGTTCAAATAATTAAGAAAACTAATAGCATATACAACAAAACCCATTTGAGCCCTTAGGACGGATTTGATACAGCCTTACTACTGAATCCATGCTCAAATCCATCTTGTTTCCGCGATCATCTCAATGGTCATTACGTCATTCACCTTGTCCTTATTTTAGGAGAACTTCTGCTCTGTGTGGTTTTGAATTAAACAATCTCTAAACTAATTAACCCCATTGAATCGCTCAAAAAACATTATATTACGAAGCAAATCCCAAACGTAATTAAAACGAAATTTTTCCATCAAAATATTTATATTATTATTAAGAGAAAAAAATACATTTTATTATAAATTATTTTACAAAGTTTTTTATGCTTTTACGCACTTTCAAAATTTTGGTAAAATTCTTGTTTCTATTTTTTAAACGGGTAGCCAAATCTTTATGAGAGTTTAGAATGGAAAACGTAATAATTCAATTTTTTCATTTAGAAATTCTTGCAAAAATCAAACAATTGTCAAATTTTAATGAAACTTTCGGGACTTATTTATAAAGGAATGAAATTATATTCAAATTTATTAATTTTTTAAACTATTAGAAATTTTCTTTTTACATTTTCTACCTCACTCCACGTAACTTTATGAAATTTTGAGAAATTAAATTTTGTCGGCAAAAATGGATTTATTAGTTACTCAGGACTCATTAGGGAATGTAAATCATAATTTATTTTTAAACCATTAGCCCCTCTTACCGAACATCTGCTCAGGATAGTAAAATAAAAATGCAGTAGAATATTATTTAATGAGATAAGATTTTAATTGATTAAAATGAATAATATAGATATCATATATTATATTCTAAAAAAATTATTCAAATAATATTAAAATTTTAAAAGAATTGTTTTTATTTCTTTTCTTTTTTAAATAATTTCAAAAGTTTCAACTATATCCTTCAAATATTTCCCTGACTAGTAGATATTAGGCCTACAGGTTATATAATTAAATATAGGAGTAAATATAGTTTTATATTTACTAATCAAATTGTGAAAGGTTTAATTCAAAACATATAGACATGGTACTTCAAAAACAATTTTTATTTTTTTGTGTATAAGTTTATTTTTGTATGGTAATTTCTCTGTGTACATTAAAAAAGTCATGTGCTTCAGTGTTTCTTCCTCTTACCAAATAAATTGTACAATTATCTCACTTATGATCGCCATACACTTATCTTATCTTACATCTATCAACACATTTCAATTGCGGTGGAAGGGTTAGAACGTTCAACTCTGTGTTTAAAAATAGCTTTATTCTAAATTTCATGCTAATGAATAATACTTGTGTAAGTTAAATTAATTTGACAATAAATTTGCTAATTTTCCAGAATGAGGTATCTCAGATGTATATTTTATTATTGCAAGATTATTAAAACCGAAAATTAAGTTTTGTTTACAAATGAGTCGATCGCTCAAAAATGTCCGAAATATTGAAAAATTAGAAAATAAAAATTCAAATTTTATACTCCGATCAATATAATTTCTTTTTGAAATTCATCATTGCTTAATGGAACTAGTAAATATAATCCTCTAACTTTTAATTAAATATAAAATGTAAAATTTCAAGAAAGATATTATTTTTAAAATTCATTTTAAATGATATTTATGAGCTATCGAAAACGAATGGAGCTATCTTTAAGTTTTATTCCAGGCTATTAGAAAAAAATAAAATCTACCTTCATTTCCTGTGATACTTGAGAAATAGGGTCATATTCAAAGACGACAATTGAAAATATAACCAAAACCTTGAGTCGCAGTATTTCCAAAACGGGTAGATTAGGAGGCATCCCGTTGTTCACGTCGTTAATTTTGCCTAGTAACATATGAATATAAAATGTTTGTCTTACTGGGTACTCTGATAAAATTTCATAGAACTAACTTTCGTCCTGTATATCTGGTTACGTTCAATATGCTCACTTACCCAGAGTCGTTTTAAATTAATAACACTGCTACGTATTTTTAAAAAAAATTATAAACTGCTATATTAAATGCACTTTCGCATCCTCAGAAAAAGCATAGAATAACAGTAATTATGGCAACAACCGTACATCTTATTAAAAAGTCATCGTTTCACAATCCACGAAATATGTGTCCTCAAATGCCTTGTCCCCTACACAAACACATCGCCCAAACTTGTGTGTGTGCGCGCGCGAGTGTGTGCGTGTGTATGGGTAAATTGATTAGTAACAGTCTAGAGAGACAATCATCCTAATTATTGACCCGAGACAGTCGCCGGAAAACTTTGCTTAATATGACTAAAATATTGGATATAATATTCACTAGTTTGTTTCTTCAATCACGCTAATCGTGCATATCGTTATGGAAATTAATTAGAGGCTTTCATTCAGCTCATTGTATTTTCTTAAATACCTTAAACCGCACATTTTAAATTAAAAACTTCTTGCATGCAAAACATATACTGATTCTCTAAAATATAAGATGAAGAATTAAATTAAAGTTACGCAATTTTTCATTCATTAACTTTTATGTAAAAAGAAATAAATTAAAGTAGCTTAGTATTGACAAATGTCTACGTGTTTGGGAATGTGAGCGGATAGGACAACGTGAAGTAATTGAGTTGACAGCATTATAACTAAACCTAACACCAGCAGTCTTTTTAACGTGTGGTAAACTGAAATATCTTTTACAGACTTTTATCGGATATCTCTTTCACTATAAAAGAAAGCAGACGGCAATGCACAGAATTACCGATGGACCAGAAATTTTAGAAACGGAAGTAGACGTTGCACTTGCCAAATTGAATAGGAACAACGCAGCAGAAGCAGAAAGCACTACAATAGAGGTGCTGACTGTCCTAGGTGATTTTGGCGTAGACAAGATAACAGAAATAATAAATGAAATCTACAACTGGGAAAATATACCGGAAGACATAAGCAGATTAGTTTTCATAGCATTAACTAAGAAGTCAGATGAAATGGAATGCGAAACCCTCAGATAATTTGCTCAATGAGCCACATTAGAAAACTCATAGTCCGAATTCTGATGAACGGAGCGTGCATCAGAATTGGGCCAGAGATAGGACAATAACAGTGTGTCAAAGACATTGGACAAAATGAACGCAACAATTATGGACAGAATGTTATCAGAAAGAGCAAAACAAATGCAGACAAGGTACGTCAAAAAGAATTGTTATAGGTGCTCGGCAACCTAGACGTACATAGAAAAGGCATTAGAAAAATCAATAACCTTTACTTGCAGGAAAATACTTGCATACGTTCAGGAAATTCGTTTAGCAGATATGCAAAAATTAAAAGGAGTGTAAGGCTATGATGCGTTTTCTCAACGGAATTATTCAACTTACACAGCAAAACGGGATGGGTGTTGTGGTGCAGGAATGTGCGTTGCGGTGTAGGGATATCGTCTCGGAATAAAAAATCGAGGAGCCGGGTTCGAATTCCAATTGAAATTCTTGCATTCACTTATGCACAAAAACCTTTCAGGAAGGTATTAATTCGTCTCTTCCCTCCAGTTATGGGTTTAATAACAGGATAGATTGGGTTCAATAGCTTTGGCTGGCAACCAGTCTACCGAAAAATGCAATGGCAACTTACTGTGGAAAATCTTCTGCCCAGTCAGTCATGTCTCATTTGAGACATGATCGCCCAAGCGTGTATCACTTAACTGACTGGCACAGAGAAACACTTATGAGAAATAGAAGCCATGCCAATATTCATTATCAGCGTCCATAATCACCAGTAGTCACAGTTCAGGTATTCTCTAGTTGAAGAAATATGTTGATTAAAATCCAGATTGGATTAGATCATAGTTACAGATCTCTCATAAATACTTTCCATGGTTAAAACTTTTCTTCTCGAGTGGAAAAGTTATCTGGTGGCTAGTGGGAATATAGATCAGTATCACCGTCTTGCAATTGAAAATCGGAATTTGTGCTAATTGTAAGATCTTCGCCATAACCATCAGGTTTCCAGGACCTGCCTATCTCGGTAGTGAATCGAACAGCTTTGACAATACAAATGATATAATATGTATTCCTTAACGCTTTCGATATCAGTGAGTATAAGAAAACTGATAGAAATTTTATTATTAAGTTGATATATCGTCTCAGGTATGTTGTTTCAGAAATTTCTCTCTGAAAACATAAATAAGATTATAGAAAAAAATGTTCTTCTTTTATCTGCCATGTCAATTTAAGACGTATGTAATCATTGCCCTCCACAACTTTCTGTCAATTTTTGCTTTTAATATATTTTGTCGTGTTATATCTCCTAAACACTATTCTGTCATCTATTTGTTTAAGACAACTATTTATATCACGCTCTGTTTTTCTCAGTCTCTCTTCCCTGCCTTATGAATATCAGATTTTCCAAAACGTCTTTTCTCATTAACCGTCCCAGAAACTTCATTTGTCTCTTTGTGATGCGTGGATTAGCTTTTCCCTCTGATCACTAGAAATTATGAATTTAAGCGCAATACAAAACAAGTATCAAGATATCATTAATTTACATTTGAGCTGGGTAGATCAAGCCATTCGTTCCATGTTTACAGTTTATTCTCCCTTTTCCTTTTCGTTTTCATTCTTTTCAAAATGTTTTAGTTCCTTACATGTTCCGCCCATAATATCCTCATCATTCTTCCGTAGAACCACATTTCTGTTGTTTCGAATCATTCCTTCCCCTATGAAGAATTGTCCAACGTTCGCTACAATATAACAGAATAGACCAACGATTTTTTTTTGTTTCCATCAAAATTTTCCTGTCTCTTAATACTTTAATCTGCTTTTAGAATACGTCTTTGGCCATTACAATATATCTTCGGATCTCAGTGTCACGCTTTTCGTCCTCCATCAGAACACTTAACAGATATTTAAATTTCTTTACCTACTTGATTTTACTATCTCCAACCTGAAATTGACATTAGCGGCTTCTCATTTTGCTGCTGATAATGCATTTAGTTTTCACATTCATGTTTTATTCGTTTTTCTCCGTTTCCCCGCTAACTTCTGTACGAGGGGCTGTACTTTCCTTTCTGCATCTACTATCAGCACTGTATCTTTTGTGTATCATATATTGTTAAGATTGCGGCTGTCAGTATTTACATTATTCGGACTATTCTTCTTCATTTTTGTTGCCATTTATACGACGTTTCGACCTATGTATGCTCTGGTCTTCTTCAGGTGCTAGGAATTTTGAACCAAACCCTTAATTACAATCTCTGGGGTATATCATTCTCATTCATTGCATAGTAGTAAGACTGCGATTGGATGTCATCTCCCTCTAACCCTGCAAATTACTTGTGCACTACTGTTGTAGCCTGGTATTGACCTCACAACTCTTTTGCGTCAAGACATAGGTTCTAAGCAACGTCTATATTCACTAGGCCATATGTCCTTGACGTCCTATCGTGGCATAAACACTGTAAATACTACCTAATGTCGGACATATAGAGAAATACTTTTGTAGCTGTCAAATACAAATCCTGACATGACTTTTAGTTCTCTCAGAAATGCCTCAATGGATAGGTTGAATATATTCGGTCAAAAGACACATCCTTGTATTACGGACTATTTCTATTTTCAATATCTGCTGACATCAGTTTCTATGCATGCGGTTTGATGCCAGTTTAGGTTCTTCATTATTCTAATGTCTTTCCAGAAAGTATCAAGTTAGCCGAGCAGCTCTAACAAGGCATTTTGGCGTACTTTGTCGAACGCTTTTACATAGTCAATAAAACACAGGTATATGTCCTTCTGTATTTGTATTGCCATTTCTAATAACATTCTGAGAATAAATTTCGCGTTTCTTACAATCACCGCATTGTTCTTGACCGATTTCTAACCTGATTTTCCGGCGCGTTCTATTGATCACGAACCGGATGCTCAGTTTTGTTATGTGGCTCGTTAAACTGATTGTTCAGTAGAGTTCACATTCGTTTCTGCCTAGTTTCTTAAACAGTGCTAGGTAAATCGATCTGATTAATTCATGCGATATATCACCAGTACGATATATTTCATTTATTAGATGATACTTTGACCGATTTAAATGCGGATATGATTAACAAAATATGAAATAGCTGTCAATCTATCAATATATATATATATATATATATATATATATATATATATATATATATATATATATTATTAAATATAACAGACACTTACTTTCGAATATGTTCAATCATGAGCTTTTCTAAACATCGTTTTTTCACTTTAATTTCAGGTGTAAATAAAGACAAAAACTGTCCAACATTTGGATATTTATTTATTATGCTATTTCTATGCTTGTGGCTCACATGAGCCATATTCAGGGACGTTAACATAAATACATCCACCATCAAAGATGATTTTATATTTTGTTGACATCAGATATTGCTATGCAACGATAACAGTCACCAAATAGCAAACGCATTTCGTAATCTTGTAATTCGGTTCTATGACTTTAAACCGCGGGAAAGACCGACAAGTTAATAGAACGATATGTCTAAATACAAGGTAATGTGCTGTGACAAGATTGAAATGTTATTTTATTAAGTGTGGGTTGCTTTGTTTTAATGTAGATTGCCTCGAATATCTGAAGGTCCTTTTTACTGGGTGCATGTGTGTGTATAATTGTGTTATCGACTAAAATCTGTCTAATATTACCTATATGGCTATGTTTTTCTAGGAAATGTTGTTCACTTGAACTATGATCCGAAATGTGGAAGGTAAGTCTCCAGGAGTGCGTGGCTGTAGTAAAACCAATATATATAGCATGTTTATTATTAGCCCCAGAGATATATTCTCTGAACGGACTTGAAAATTGATTCACTACATTGGTTTTCTGTAGATCATTTAATTGTGTGGTTGTAGGGTTATTAGAGCGTATGCGGTTTATTGTTTTAAATTTTTTGTGATATATGATGAGCGTAATTTGATTATTATTGTTTACTGTTTTAACATTTCTACGCGTTCTGTTTTTGAGTGTTGTTTCATCATGTTTGTAATTATTATGCATTTGGTTAATAGATGTTTATTTTGACGTACGCTATTATTGTTGATAATATCAATATTTTTAGATGTATTATTAAGTTTATTGGGATACATTCTAATTTGCTGATCAATGACGGAGTTAAGAAAATCTATTGTTATTAGGTGTTTGCCTAATGTTGTGTAATTTTTTATAGAATATTGATGTGTAAGAAGATATCATTTGTGTTTTATAACAGCTAATTTTATCATTGAAGGCATTTACTATTAGAATTAAAAGTTTATGCTAGTTTGCTCCTTGTATAAAATGTAGTAAATGCATGTGTGCTAGAATCAATAAATACATCAAGTAATGGACATTTTATTATATTAAATTCTAATGTACATTTGAGGACGCAGTGATTTTCAAATGTGTTTTAAGTTGCGTAATTTGATCAACAGTTTTAGCTAAAATGAAAATGTCATCTATGTATCATGCATATATATGGGATTTATTATTGTCATTAAGTATTTTAATTTCTAAATGTGCCATATAATTAGAAAAAGGGAACCTAAAGAAGATCAAATTGCAATACTATTTCTTGAGTATAAATATTACCTACCGGGTCATGAAAGAGTGATGAAAATACACATATTAAGAATATTAGTGTTCTTCTTCACCGTTTGATACGCCACTTTTAATGCACGTGATAATCTTGTGGCGTTTATGAAATATATTTCATATTTACATATTAAAATAGCCAGTTCTCAATACGGGGATGACTAAAAACATATTATATATTTATTAGTAATATGCAAACAAGGTCAGAAAGGAAATGTATATTTACACACACACACACACACACACACACACACACATATATATATATATTTAAATGTATAGGTTAGTAATATATATATATATATATATATATATATATATTTACTGGAAAAGAGAGAAAAAGAGTCTGAGAAATGTTAAGTCAATATTAAGTCATTCTTTTGCAGTATCAGCACAGGTGGAACACATGTCATATCTTAACTATTCTCGTCTGATCGAGTCTTTCTCTTGTTCGCAATGCATAGTGTCAAACTTGTTCTGAAATATATAAAATGTTATCTGTATACAAACAAATCTTCAGATTTATAGTTAATATGATTTCCAGCAAATGAAAGCAGTAGCAGTTAACGAGAAACCACATTATACGTCAATCGTAGACTGGTGCTACTGAATTTTAAAAATGAACGGTATTGAATTACAGAAAGCACATCAAATTTCAAAAATAACTACAACTAAAATGAATAGCACAAATAATTCAATGGAAAATTAAGTTATAAATGAGGTTTGACGTTTCACCATACTTCCACGGAAAAGAAAGAAGCTGGTAAGATCAATTATTGAACTTGGAATACATCTTTTGCTTAAATATGTTGTAAGAGAAGGATTTTATAACTTCTAATTGTAAGTACCTCTGGTATCTCAGTAAGGTTTGCAAATAATACCTGATTGATTTTTATATTACAATTACTATAACAGATATAATGGACTTCGTCATCCACATTTAAACTGAATAAATATTGAATCAGGTAGAATTGCAAAATCGTTGATCTACATGCATAACGCTATAAAGAAATATACTTAACAATTCTTTGGGGAATTCTAAAAGATCTATTCATTGACATTTTTCGAAATAAACAAGGGAAGCTTTATTTAAATCGTTCCAGGAATAAAAGAGAGCAATAAAACTTTGCGAATAATTTTGCAAAATGTAAGTCATAGAGGACATAGAAATAAAAAAAAATTATCTGTATGTAGATCGAAAGTAGGAAAGGAAGATCATACTGCTAATGAATTTCCTCATTACAATAAAAATCTGTTTAAATGAGTGTGATTTTTGTAAAATCTGATGCACACTAAATAAGAGCTTACACGAAACTATAGTTTTCATTAGCAAATAACAAAAGAGTTTGATATATTCATCAATAGAAAAAAAATCTCCTTTTATAAAACTAAATTTTACAATGTGTACAAATCTCCGAAAACAAAGTAGATATAATCTCTTTGGTCAATCAGGAGTTAGAAGAAATATAAAAGTGATTTGGAGTTTCTCTTCAGAGATGCACAAGTCGTCTACAGGACGCCAATTACATTCGATCTACGTTTTCTCATTCTCTCAATCGCTTTTTCACGATGCATTTATTAATTGTTTTCCTCATGTATGGTCAACAAAGAAATTAAGAACAACATAGAGGGTCTCACGTCGTCAACTGAACGTCTTTTCTAGGCGACATCCGCTTTTAGCCCTCTCTTTTTCATAGCACACATTGATTCTCTCATTTTTTCATTATTTCTCCGCAGCAAAAAAGAACAAAGTAATCATTTCTATCTTCGCACTCAGTACAAACCTGTTCATTTACTACAATTTATACAAACAGCAGAGATACCAGCCTCCACAAATCGAATTTCTCTGATTTTAAAAAGACTGAACTGTTAAACACATATTCAAAAAATAACTATATTCAGAACTTTCAAAGAGAAATGTTATTTCAAAACAGAATCGATGTCAGTCTTCTCTCAAATGAATTTTCACTTATTCATAATCACGAAACACTATTATTTTGTGTGCAACCTTCTGGTTCTTTCAAATGTGTGGTTGGCTAGGTTATGTTTGGCACAAGGATATTTCGCAAGCATTACTGACACATTCTACAAGTGCAATCAATTATTCAATGTGATCACTGTATGTGACTTGAGCTCTCCCATAAATCAAGTGGAGACCGCATAGAACAGGGTGTCTCCAGAGAAATGAAAACGATACAGTTTATTGGAATTTATTTCGACAACTTTTGAGAGTGAATATATTCCTAATATTTAGCTTAACATTGTATGTGCTGTTCTTAAAACATTATTTTTCTCCGCACTTTTATTTAGTGTTTCTCTTGTTCATTATGAATATGGTCTTAGATTTAATTTGGTTGTTTTTATATCATCCATTTTATCTGTTCTCACGGCCTCGGAATTCGGAGAAAATATAATGATTTATAAAGGAGAGAAATTGTGAATATCGACTAATAGAAACTGCTATGAAAACAGTGCCATAGAAACAGTGAAACGAATAATTTTTTTCTTACCTACTACTTTAAGCTACAAAAAGGACACCACAAAAGATTTCATATCCAGTAAACAGAAAATATTTTCTTTGAAATTTCTTCCTTTTGCAAAGAGACCTGTTTCATTTGGATAATTCCGGCTACTGCATATTTTGCAATAGCACATGGTTTAAAGGTGGGGACAGAAAGACTAATTATAAATATTTTACATTAAAAAATCAATTTTAAATTAAGCATTAATATATTTATAAACTTCAGAAAAAAAGAAAAATTGACATCATTTGGAAAAGAGAACATTAAAAACAAAGCATGAAAAAAAGTGAAACGAAGAATTTTCTTATTCTTACCTACTACTCTAATCTACCGAAAGGACAGCACAAATGTTTGCAAAACTTAGCATCATATATTCAGTAAACAGAAGATATTTCATTGAAATTTCATCCTTTTTCAAAGAGACCTTCTGTTTCATTTGGATAAGAGAGTGACAAGAAAGGACTAGAAATAAACTGCAAGAAAGCAAATGCATGGTTATCAGTAAAAAGGGCAGCCCAATAAGCCAAATACAGATCGGGGATATAAGAATCAAGTAGATACAAACATTGAATTACCTGGGAAGTCTTATAACAGAGGACGGAAAGTGTAACATAGTGATCCGAAGGTGAATTGGCATGGCGAAAGAAGCATTCCAGAAGTTGAGTAAAGTATTAAGAAACAGGACAATTTCGCTAGAAACCAGGAAGAGAGTACTGGATTGCTATGTGTTGTTCATTTTTCAGTATGGCAGTGAATGCTGGATAATATCATCAAAGATGAAGTAAAAACTTGAAGCAACTGAAATGAGGTTCTAAAGAAGGATGCTGCGAATATTATGAATCGAGCATGTGAGCAATGATTAGGTCTCAGAAATGATGGAAACAAAAAGGAAATTAATACTGAGCATCAGGAAGCGACAGTTGAAGTTCCTGAAAGATGCAATGAGGAATAAGGGCTTAGAGAACCTGATACTAACAGGCCAGATACAGGGAAAACAGATAGGGGAAAACAACGGATAACATATTTGAAGGACCTAATCAGGTTGATTATGGAAAGAGGGTTGCATGGTGTAAGAGGAGAAGGTGCGCTAAAAGCCACCAGGGATAGGGACACGTGAAAATCCATGATCGCCTACGCCCTGAAGGGACAGGGCAAAAAACAAGAAGAAGAAAAAGAAGAAGAAGAAGAAGAAAAAGAAGAAGAAAATGCCGTTGGGCGGATAATTCGGAAAAACTACTAGAATATGGGATCTTCTTATATAGGGATTTCTTTTAAACAATTATTTCATACATAATTGCTTTGTCGATAGATAAGAATTTTACAAATGATGAGATTACTTAGAAATTGTAATTTTAGTAGCTATCGTTTCCATATAGGAAATAGCATTGATTGAACGGTCGATGTTACTGTCAGTTGAATATTTTTAACATCTTTTTCGTAAAGTTGTTTTCTTCATGAAATTTGTTTTAAAATCTGTGCTATATTGATAAGAGATTTTTGAAATATTTTAGTTTTTGTAGTCTACAACTTTAACAATTAAATGAAACCATTATTTTCTTTTCGTTTTCTATGTACCACCCGTGTTTTCTTGTTTCTGTTTAAGTGATGAAGCTTTTCTTTTTTCGTTATTTAGTAAAGTTACATATTTCTGAATATCGTGATGATATTTGGGATCTGATAAACGTTTATCTTCTATGAGTTTTATATATCGCATTTACGGCGTAAAAGATGTACTATTTTTTCCTGAAAGAAGCTCGGGAAATTTTGCATGACATCAGTAATTACGATGTAGATAGTATTCTTATGCGGTTAACATATGCCAACAAAAGACGTAAACATCAAAACATTTGAAATTTTTGATATCTCAGCTAGTAGCGATAACTTTTCTTGTTTTCAGTGTTGAAACATTTGGCTTTCTTGAAATCCTGTCTAGTATCGATAACTCACAAGAAATTTTCGCAATTTCTCACTTTAATTTTGTCTTTCAAGTTTAGTATTTTTGTACGTTGTTTAATCTTTTATTTTTCGTGATATTAAATTTTTCATTAGCTAAACTGTATATGATCTACTTTCTTTGTAATCCATCCTATCCGTGAATTAATTTAAATATATGTATGAAAACGCCGGCGTATATTTTTGTGGAATATATCCCAAATATAAAAATTTCTTTATATAGAAAAATGACATGAATGCAAAATTTATCATGTACTAGAAGGTGAAAAATATTAAATATTTATAGAAAATGGTTGAAGGAAGCTACATTATGGCAGTGGGAATAAATCCAAGATGCCAGTTCAGGAGTAATATGACTGCAATCTCTTTTTCCTTTTTTGGATTTTATTAAGAATCTCTAGAATAAATAGCAGGAGCACCAGATTAGTTGTGGTAGCAATCTTCAAATATTTAAAATATTTTTCTGGCAAGACAAATGGTTTGAAATAAAATCAATGTAAAATCTATGTCATCGATATGGACAATGTGTATGATCGTAATATTTCAGCAAAGAAATTTGAAATGTTTTCAAATTATATAGACTTAGAAATTTAAATAACAACCGCTTTTCCAATAATAATATGAGCTGTAGGAATGATTAAAAGCAAACTGATACAAACATTATGAAAAAACAGGAAATGCTTCATCATCTAAGAACAAAAAATTCTACTTATGATCATCGCTAATAAAATAAAGTGCCTCAATATAATATGATCAATACCTTTCTAGAAATAACTTCAATCCATGTCGCAGACAAAAGCGTTTGTTTGACTGATTAGTGTTTTTTCGTTCTTTTTTCTTCCTTATCAAAATTTGTAGATTATTTAAAGACAAAATATATTTTGGATAGTAAGGATATTTTTTTGTAATGAATATTGCGTTAGGAATTTTTCCAAATATAACAATGATTATGACTGATGAAACTTCTATTAATTAACTCATTGTTCGATGTATCGGAGGATATGTGAATTTACAACTTTATTATGTGTATATGAATGTAAGTACCATGATCGAAATTCAAGCACAGTTATTACAAGCGGCTTAGTATTACACAACAAATAAATCTATACTAAATATCTCGTAAATATATTTATGAAAATATAAACCGGTAAAACTAGAAATATCAATAATAATAATAATAATAATAATAATAATAATAATAAATGATGTTAAATATGCACTAAAAAACACACAATTGGAAATTCCCAGGCATAGATAAAATTCCTAACTTTTGGCTATATTATTTAAGCGCATCACATAAAAAACTAGCCAATGACCTTCAAGAAATGGTTGACGACCCCACAAAAATTCCTGCAAGGTTGACAAAAGGAATTACATTTCTTCTACCCAAGAATGGTGACACAAAAAATCCGAAAAACTACAGACCAATTACATGTCTTCCGACAACATATAAACTATTAACATCTATTTTAACAAAGCAGACATTTATTCTTAGAAAGAAATGACATGTTACCGCTTGAACAAAAAGGGTGCAAACGTGGCTGTTATGGTTGTAAAGACCAAATGCTGATTAACAAAATGATCCTGGAAAACTGCTACAGTACAAAGAAAAATCTTAGTACAGCCTGGATAGACTATCGAAAGGCATTCTATAGTGGGCCACATTACTGGATTTTAAAGACTTTAAATATATACAAGATATCGCCCGTCATCATCAATTTCATCAAACAGTGCATGTCTATATGGAAAACAACCCTTTACCTCAATCATATAAATGGAACCTATAAGTCTGATGAAATAAACATCAAAAGAGGTATATTTCAAGGTGATTCTTTATCTCCCTTACTATTCTGCATATCATTAATAGCACTAACCAGTCAACTTAACAAGACAGAATGTGGTTATAAAATAGGACAAAAGAAAATAAGCCATCTATTTTACATGGATGACTTGAAGTTATATGCTAAGAATGATAATGAACTGGAAGGTCTTCTGCAAACTGTAAAATGCTTCAGCGAAGATATTGGAATGAAATTTAATTTGAATAAATGTGCTAAAGCTACAGTTTTACGTGGATCAATACAAGAAACATCCTCAATTAGCCTAGACCCTGCTGTAACAATAAAAGCATTGAAACCAGAAGAAGCTTATAAATACCTAGGTGTAAATGAGAGCGAAAACATTCACCATAAAAAAATGAAAGAAATAGTGCGTAAAGAGTACTATAGAAGGCTACGAATGATATTAAAAACTGAATTAAATTCACAGAACAGAGTTATGGCCATTAATAGCCTTGCAATCCCAGTTGTCCAATATAGCTTTAACATTTTAACTGGACTCTAAACGACATCAGGCGAATGGATGCTAAAACAAGAAAGCTTCTTTCTAAGCATAAGATGCATCATCCAAAGTCTGATGTAGACCGTCTATACATACCCCGTAAAGAATGTGGAAGAGGTCTTATTCAGCTGGAATTGTTATACAAGACAACAACTATTGGCTTACTAACATACATAGAAACAACAAAGGATTGGATGTTACAATTAGTAAGGCAACATGAAGAAAGAAATAAAAAATATTCAATAATAAAAGAAGGCAGTAAATTCAAACAAGATTTACAGTTAGTAGATACTGTAGAAAAGCAAAACAGTAGCCAAGAACCAACTATTGCGGCAAAAAATATGAAAATGAAAGCCAAAGATAAAGCTCTTGAAAAGATGAAACAGCGCTGGCAAGACAAACCTCTGCATGGCCAATATCCAGTACGTGCCAATAAATCCAATGTTGATAAAGTTAATACTCATCGATGGTTACGTGCATCTGGATTAAAGTCTGAAACTGAAGGATTTATACTTGCAGCACAAGACCAAAATCTTTTCACGAGAAACTTTCAGGCAAATATTATGCATAATAATATGGATCCAAAATGCATGTTTTGTGATAAACACCAAGAAACAATAGACCACCTAATCTCAGGCTGTTCAGTGCTTTCCCCGAACGAATATAAAAATCGCCACGATAGAGTTGGGCAATATTTACATTGGGCAATGTGCAAACATTATGGAAAAGCTGTAAACAAACACTGGTATGAACATCATCCAGCACCGGTTACAGAAATAGAAGATGTAACCATTCTATGGGATTGCACCATCTACACAGACAGAAAAATTGAAGCAAACAGGCCAGACATTATTGTTAAAAACCAGAAGGAGAAAACTTGTCTATTATTTGATATGGCTTGTCCAGCGGATTGTAACATAGCAATCAAGGAATTTGAAAAACTGTCAAAATATAAAGATCTGGAAATTGAAATAGAAAAAATGTGGAAATTAAAAACAAGAGTTGTGCCAGTGATAGTAGGTACACTTGGAATGATAAAAAATGGAACAAAACAACACATTGAAAGAATCCCTGGAAACACCAGCTTAAGAGATATACAAAAAATTGTCTTATTAAGTACAGCCCACACACTAAGGAAAACTTTATCTATGTAATGCTGGGGATGTTAGGGAAGATAGAAAAACATGAAATGAAGCCATAACAACACGCCACTACCTGCCTTAGGTCTCCCCGCAGACTTGGTTGGTAGTGAGACCAAAGCAGAAATTGAAATATGATGAAAAATGACATAATAATAATAATAATGGAATTGTCATACAAGACAACAACTATTGGCTTACTAACATGCATAGAAACAACAAAGGATTGGATGTTACAATTAGTAAGGCAACATGAAGAAAGAAAGAAAATATATTCAATAATAAAAGAAGGCAGTAAATTCAAACAAGATTTACAGTTAGTAGATTCTGTAGAAAAGCAGAACGGAAGCCAAGAGCCGACTTTTGCGGCAAAGAATATGTAAATGAAAGCCAAAGATAAAGCTCTTGAAAAGATGAAACAGCGCTGGCAAGACAAACCTCTGCATGGCCAATATCCAATACGTGCCAATAAATCAAATGTTGACAAAGTTAATACTCATCGATGGTTATGTGCATCTGGATTAAAGCCCGAAACTGAAGGCTTTATTCTTGCAGCACAAGACCAAAGTCTTTTCACGAGAAACTTTCAGGCAAATATTATGCATAATAATATGGATCCAAAATGCAGGTTTTGTGATAAATACCAAGAAACAATAGACCACCTAATCTCAGGCTGTTATGTGCTTGCCCCAAATGAATAGAAAAATCGCAACGATAGAGTTGTGCAATATTTACATTGGGCAATATGCAAACATTATGGAAAAGCTGTAGGCAAACACTGGTATGAACATCATCCAGCACCGGTTACAGAAATAGAAGATGTAACCATTCTATGAGATTACACCATCTACACAGACAGAAAAATTGAAGCAAACAGGCCAGACATTATTGTTAAAAACCAGAAGGAGAAAACTTGTCTATTAATTGATATGGCTTGTCCAGCGGATTGTAACATAGCAATCAAGGAATTTGAAAAACTGTCAAAATATAAAGATCTGGAAATTGAAATAGGAAAAATGTGGAAGTTGAAAACAAGAGTTGTGCCAGTGATAGTAGGTGCACTTGGAATGATAAAAAATGGAACAAAACAACACATTGAAAGAATCCCTGGAAACACCAGCTTAAGAGATATACAAAAAATTGTCTTATTAAGTACAGCCCACACACTAAGGAAAACTTTATCTATGTAATGCTGGAGATGATAGGGAAGATAGAAAAACATGAAATGGAGCCATAACAACACGCCACTACCTGCCTTAGGTCTCCCCGCAGACTTGGTTGGTAGTGAGACCAAAGCAGAAATCGAAATATGATGAAAAATGACATAATAATAATAATAATATTAATAATAATCACAATCACAAAAAACAAAAATCAACAAAATATTTCTCAAAGATATATTAATTTGTGCATATGAATAGATGTAAAATAAAATTGTCAAATTATGGCACATTAAACGATAGTTATATCAAATAATTATACCTTGGAAATGACGAAGTCATGTACACAAAGGAAAATTATCAAATCCTCGGGTCTCCTCACTTTATAAGAAATTCAAGCAATTTCACTATATGTGATTGCACATACTTACAAACACCGTCAATAATATATATATATATATATATATATATATATATATATATAGATAGATAGATAGATAGATAGATAGATAGATAGATAGATAGATAGATAGATAGATAGATTTTCCTGCGTCGATAGTATGACTTGGATTTTCATGTGTTACGTCCTCAAAACTTGTATATTAAAGACTGACCCTTTAAGAATTTTTAAATTATGTTCACTTGATGATCATGGGAGATAAATCTTATAATGATAGTGTTGTGGGTTTCTCCCTTTTCATACGGATGGACTCGTCCAGAGTATACTTATATTACTGCTATAAAAGTAAGACTAGAGGATACCGAGTTTTCACAAAGAATGGACCGGTTGGTACGAAATTCCAGATAGAGATTTTCACTCCGTACAAAATAGTTCATAGTAGATCGGTGCTTCACTTATCAAGAAGATTATTACGCAGTACCCGTCAGCTTCCGACTCAGATATACTCAATATACTAAGGCTTCACTTTCACAGACTTGTTCATATCCTTTTGATTAATCCGCATTCTTGGAGTACTAATCTTCATTGAAGTGTGTATCCTTACGTTAATGCACTTATTTACTATCTCAATTATAGTCGTTGCTCATTTATGTGTGCGGGCCCCATTCCCGGGATCCACAACAGATGTGATACTATCCTTTAATTTATCAAGCGTAAAATTTAAATAATCAAAATAAATGAAAATAATAATATCTCTGTTTATATTTCTTTGGGTGTGTATTACTGTATGTATTTTTATTAATTCCCAAAATTTTGTATATAAACATGTTACATAAAAAGCCACATATATATATATATATATATATATATATATATATATATATATATATATATATATATTTAAATACTAATTTATATGTTAAATATTTCTTAATAGAAGGGGATGGAAAGAGAACAAGAGACGGAAATAAACGAATAAACTGAAATGATTTTAGCTGAAATTACAACGGAATCATTGTTGCTCAGACACCTACTCAAAGATGGATAGAGCAAATAAACTACTCTTCTGTTTGCACAATAACGGCTGATGGAACTTAATGTAAACCGCTTCCAATAAACATAGATATTGAGCGGTAAAGACTCTGTACAAAATAGTCAATGAATTATTTACATATTACGCTTCAAAATTCAAATTATGTAGCAAGTGTTGTCTAGAAGCCAAGTAATGCGCAGAACTGGTTTTCTGGCAAAATACGTTTAACAAGACCCTGTCTTACTTTAGAAAGAGCGCATTGAACAATCCTGTTTTCAGTCTATAACAAGCTTGTTTAATGTAAATTTAAAATTTTGAATTTTCATAGTTAAATGAAATAGTTTGATAGTAGGGCAGACCATCTTCGACAAAAGAGAAAAAAAAAAACAGATTCGTCACAAAAACTACATGCAACCTGTCAAAAATCTAATGGGACACAAGCTGACATTTTGTTATCTGGTGTCTGATTTTCTTGCCCTGCCAAAAAGAATTTTAATATATACTAAACTAGACAGTATTCCCGCCAAAAGAAAAACGACAAGCGGTTTGATGCATTTTACTTTACGTTCAACGAGTGATGAAATTCACAGGATATACGTTGTCACAAAAAATAACTTGGATGTTGGATGTTCTTTATTTCTTTATCAAGACTGGAATGACATCATATCACCAGCGATTCAAACAGCATGTCAAAAATGAAAATAAAAATGAAAAGCAATGCAAATCACTCTACACCTCCAGAGTTAACTGAAGGGAAGCGTAAATGGAATTGAGTTGTTTGCGGATAGCCTCATCCTAATCAATAGAAAACAAAAAAAGTATCATCTATATATCGTAAGTATACATGAGACCTGTTGTGTCTTACGCATATAAGTCTTTCATAAAAAACAACAAAATATTGTCTAAGACAATATGTAATGGATTGCCTATCAAAACTCTTTCAACTTAGTTTTACACAATGTAACTGGAACTTAATCATATCCCGTCAGTTGGTATCCGCATAAATTCTAAAATCAGATTTTCAGATTTATGGCGGACTCAGATGACGTCTAAAAAGAAGATCAGTACAAATCTACAAATTGTGCTTGAGGGAAAAATTAGAGTAGAGACTGAGAATGACGGAAGGCACCATGGCTTTGTTCGCAAAAAAAGCAGAGTTTCTAATAAAACTAGATAATTGAAACGAGTCATAAATATATATAGAAAAAAATCAGAAACTGGATAAAATAATTCAGGCTAAACATTTGTTAAACTAACGTTGAATAGAGATTACCCTAGAAAAACTAAAAGATATACTCTTTATGCATATAAAATAAGTCATACATATGAAAATGATGATATCACTGAGATCTAATACGGCTTTCCAGGATTTTTAAAATAGTTTTTCTCTGGTAAAAAGGAGGGAACGTCTCTTCACTCTTGCTTCTATTTTATAGGAACATATTACAAAACAATTATACGAAATTTTAATTGAATCATACAGAATGAGCTTCATTTTATCTCGATAGTCTTGTCTGTAAAAGATCGTTGCTTCAGAGCTTTTGTCAGGTTTGCTAATATAAGTTTAATCTTTATCCGTTAAGAATTTTTTGTTTGATAGTGGACGCTTTGTCTTGTGGTATAATCTCGATAAGCATAAAGCGATGAGTATTCAAAAGTATCCGTTATATATATATATATATATATATATATATATGTGTGTGTGTGTGTGTGTGTGTGTGTGTGTGTGTGTGTGTGTGTAAAACTTTGAACTTTAAAACATGTTGAACTTTAAATGACAGTTCTCTACGTAAATTTACGAATTGAATATTCGATGAAGAATTGGAACACTCCAGATAGTAATAGTAATACAAAAATCAGAACATTGAGAAAGTGGACCTGCTATCGTATACTCTCCAGTGCAAATAACTGCGACTACATATGTGAATAACTAAGTATTCAAATAATATTAATAGCATACGAAATGCGAATTCTATCGGTAGAGTTCACTTTAATATACTGTTTATTCAGAGCGGTTTTATCAATTTTGAAGAACTTCGTTTTTTTTTCTCCATTTGCGTTTCACGAATAGATATTGGAGTATGCTGAACACAGAAAAGCTTTTATTATTCATAATATATTATATATACGTTTTATTTCTTCTTAAAAATACAGATATTCATTAACACAAGATCAGTGATGCAGCTATGTATTCTACACTTTTACATGGTTGAGAAGAAATCGAATGTAATTATCGTAAAATTATTGTTCATGACATTATTATCTGACTTGTTATATTGAATTTTTTTAAGTAAGTAAAAACTACTTATGGATAATATATTACGTCTGTAATTAGTTTGAAATTTATTACAGCATATAAGCAGATTGAAATAGAAATATACGTGTAAGAGTTCATTAGTAAATTTTAAATTATGTTTTGTTGGCGTGTTCGGTGCCTGAGATATGATAGCCATAGTCTCATAATTTCGATAACACACTTTCCTAAACTTTATATACAACCTTCGACGGAAGGGAGTGTTTTTTTTTTTATCTCGACTGACATTAAGTCATAATAAGACATTTTTAAAGACAACATTACATGTTTTACTATTAAAGACGATTCCGCCCTCAAAAACTATTGCACCGAAAAATAGGAATTTTGGAAGACTATCGATTTCCATACACGAGCAAGGCACCTTTTCCGTCGCAAGTCGATCTTAAACCATAAAATGTTCTTAAGTTCAAGATCACGTTCATGAGTAACGTGACACATTAGGGTTCTACAGACATCACATAAAGTGCAGTGCCACCGTAGTAGCAGCGTGTGTATGGAGGGAACACTTGGAACTCTTCCCTTTTCAGTCTGATATTGAATTAAGGGTTTTATTTCTCTTAGGTAATTCACTCTTCGTAGCACAAATATTCTAGAATCCCCTACTATTTATCAATAAATAGATGGAATGAATATTAAAATAACTTAGAGCTATTTAAATTAAACAATATTTTCTCATTTTCAAAATTATAGTAGTTAATTAACATTTCTAACCATGATCAGTTCCTTTACTCATCACTAAGTTTAGTTCATATTTGAAAGAAAGAAAAAACAGTAATGGTTTTCAAAGCCTTTCTTTAATGGGACTGTGTAAATTGACTTGAGAATTAGCATGCTGAATGTTTGATCTTTGAGTGTCAATCTGTGGATAATGAAAGAATATAGCATTACAAAATGCCACTATTTTGCAAACTGATCCTTCAGTTTCTAGTACTAAAGAATTACACTGTCTCTTTACACATTAACCTTATTTCTGATGGAATTAATTACCGGCAGTAGAAAAAAGATACTATGATAATGATGCATTATCAAACAATTTTTAACAGATCATTAACTTTCAAAAATATGAAGGAAAACATGTTATCATTGTATAAGAGAATGTTGTTTTTTACATGGGGTAGGATTTGCAGGTTGTTAATTAGTTTTTTATGGAGTTGACCTCATTTTAAGGCGATTAAGTGTCTATCGGCTAAAAAATGGTTAAGCAAAAATAATGACCCACCTGCAAATATATCAGTCGCTCCAAACTTCATATAAATACGAAAAAAGAAAAAGCAACAGTAGAAAAAAGCTATCTATAGTGAAAACATCACAATAAGGTCTTCACAAAACATTGAAGTCAGCATGACTGAAATAACTCTGTTCAGCTAAATTATAATCTTCCCTACATTGATTATATATATATATATATATATATATATATATATATGTATATATATATATATATACACATAT
>JBBBDQ010001213.1:3622500-3630000 GCA_037127315.1 Ascarosepion bandense | reverse complement strand
AGAGAGAGAGAGAGAGAGAGAGAGAGTGAGTGAGTGAGAGAGAGAGTGAGAGCAGTATATCTATTTATCTCCTTCGCTCCATGTCTGAGCGCGCATTTTGTCTGTCACTTTCAACTATTCACTAGTCATCACACAGTGCAGCCTCATATGAATCTTTTCCATAAAAATTATAATTTTTCATACTAAATTTTGACAAAAAATATTAAAAATTATTTTATTTTCAGTCGTGCTACATTAATATGTTCGACTTAAACATTTTTTATATTATTTTAGAAATTTTACAAATATTTATCGTTTTAAATTATTTTATTTCCTGTAAAGATTTTGTTCTTACCTGGATTTAATAAAAATATTCACAAGGTATGTAATATATCTTATCTAGATTTAATACATTTCTATCTATCTAACTAGCTAGAAAAATATAAATATGGATTAATAGTTCTGCAAAATTAAGCCTAATTATTGGGCTAAAATGTTAATATGAAATACTCATTGCAATATGTTTCATTGTTATTACATATTTGTCCTATGAATTAAATGCATTGTAAAGAAATAACGTCTTGCAAAATACATGTAAAATACATATATGTTAGTATAAACAAAATGATTTTTTCTTGATTAAGCTACGGACATATAGATATAAATACTTGCCCTTATAGATATATGTGTGTATGTATGTGTGTGTTTATATATATATATATATATATATATATATATATATAGATAGATAGATAGATAGATAGATAGATAGATAGATAGAATAATGAACAAAATTAGATGAATGTGAACATAGATAGATAGATAGATAGATAGATAGATAGATAGATAATATGAATTGAAAGAGTAATTTCACATAAATAATGTATAGTTCTAATTATTCATATCAAGTGATCCGCAAATGTACAGCAAATTATGATAGAAATAAATTGTAATAATTAGATTCATCACAGTCTAAATCCACTGAAGCAAATATATTCAAGTTTATTCCCATTTTACCTGTTCATATCTTTAGAATAGCCCGTGCGTATACACAAGAATGGTGTATATAAATATGTCAGTATGACTATCGATGAAAAAAAAGAACAGCAGCTTTTTGTCCTCGAAAAAAATTATTTATCTCTGTTTACAGAATATGAAATTGTACAACATAATTTTGTATTATAAAGAGCTTTCACCCAAAATTGATAGTATAACATTTTACTGAGTATATGATATTTTAAAGAAATGCCAATCTTTGAATGAACCTCACAAAAATTATGAAAACAAGGAAAGATGAACTAATGTTACTAATTTCATCAAGAAGCGAAATTTCACTTTAACAACCTAAGTGTGGTGTATCTTCATAAATGTGAATGATTTAAGTTTGTATTGATAATTTTTTCAGAATATACTTTGTTATCACATCTGGGTATGAGAAAAAAATAAGTGATTAATAATAATAACAACAACAATAATAATATTAATAATAACAATAATAAATGTGTCATAGCGTCTTCATCTCTTCAGTAGGAATTATAAACAGATACTTGGAAAATATATTTAATAGTCATATGTACGCACACACAAATACAGACAAGCACACACATATATACACAGAAACACACACACAAACATATATAAATGGCATTTAGATATATTTAACTGGCTGAAATGATATTTAAATATATTTAACTAAATTAAATGCCCACTGGGTGAAGCTCATAAAACGGAAGGAGAGGTGTATAAAGCGGAAGTGGAATATTCTAATGGACAAAAAAAGTTTGGGTGGGATGCGCGTAAGGAGAATTATCAAAAAAGATGTAACAACCATAAATTACGTGCGTCGTGGTGCAGTGGAATATCGGCTCGGAACGAGAAATCGGTGAACCGAGCTCGAATTCCAGCTGAATTCATTGTATTCACTTACGTGCAAATACCCTTGACAAAGGTATTAATCCGTCTCTTCCTTCCAGTTATGGGTTAAATAACAGGACAGATTGGGTTCTATAGCCCTGGTCGGCAACCAGTCTACCGCATACAGCAATGGCAACCTACTGCGGGATAATCTTCTGCCCAGTCAGTCATGTCTCTTTCGAGACATGATCGCCCAAGCGTGTATCACGTATGGCACTTAATTGACTGACTGACAGGAATTGTACCAAACTCACAAGTTATACACGGCAATAAAAAAGAGAAAAAAATAGAGCAACAGAAAACGAATGTAAAATGGGTTATGCTAAAAAATGTCAAGCCTTTCAGCATTAGGGATATGTCTGCAAATGGTACCAAAAGAAAAACTGACTAGAGTAGTTAAATGTTCAGACTAGGAGAATGCAGACATGCAAAAAGTGTTTCTTTGAACTGTACAACCTAGGTTGAGGGTATATATATATATATATATATATATATATATATATATATATATAATTAAGCTTTAAGAAATACTGTTATCTTTTCAGCCTGATGAGATCTGCATGATTAGAAGACACACAAACATAATATTATTCTAGGTGGCGTCTCCCTTGACAACGTGTGAGAATATTGCTCTCTACAATTTCCAGTTTTTTAAGCACTGAGTAATATGTTTTCTCTTGGTATATCACATAATCCCTCTTCTGTCAATCATTTACACCATTTGTATAGGTAGATTATCTGCGATTTTACCTCTTACCTCATCACATGTCCTTTAAATTTCAATTAACTCTTCAGAAGCGACGTATTAGTGCACATTTCGTTTCAATTTATTCTAAAACTTCAACGTTAATGACGTATTCAGTTTAATGGTATTCTCAGCATCCTTTTGTAAAGTCATATTTCTGCTCCATCACCTTATGATTTTATATATATCTTTTTTTAATCATATCACCAGGAGCAAGGAGGTAACGCCACTGATGCACAGGGGGCTACGTAAGAGTGAAAAGATTGGAAAACAGAATGCCGGAAACCACATCTTAAACAGGGAACAAGGAATGAGCCTCTTCACCTGTTCAATAGACGTGGATGGAGTGTGAACCGGGTGATAGTTTAGTCTACCTACTCCAATAAATGTGATAAGATTGTCCATTTTCCAATAGTTTAGATAAATTTAGTTTTTGCATATATATAAAATATGTGGCTGAAATATATTCGGCCCATCCTCTTTCTCACAAACATCATTTTGAATTTTGACAATTTATTTTGCTTTGGATGTAAAAATCCGCCCAAGTATCTAGTGATAATACGTCTCCACAGATTTTTTTAATCTATTCTCCCTGAACTTTTATGAATTTTCGGTCAAAATGGAGTGATTCACAGTACAAAGTTGCTGGTCTTCATTTAGAAAGGTTAGCAACCAAGGCTAAAGAATCCAGTTTATATCTTTGTTTGAAATATACATGGATTCCTACCTGTCACAAAACCAGTTGTGCTAGATCAAGTGCAAAAAGCATTACTCTTATATGAATTGGAAAACTTTTTATGCCTAATAACATTTATGTTAAATGCGAACGTGATCATTAAAATACTAATTTTCATAGTCTTGACGACTAATCATTTTTATCTTGTGTGTTTCTGTATTTTCGTGTATATGCGTGCACCATTGATTTTCCTAGCGAATTGTTGATTGGTAATTAATTGTATAGTGTAAAAGAATTTAATTTCTATAAATTCTCAGAAAGAATATCCTTTCAAAAGAAAATAATAATAATAATAATAATAATAATCAAATTGTAATGATAATAATAATAGTAATAACAATAATAATATTAATGAAATTGTAATAATAATTATAATAAAAATTGTAATAATCATAATAATCATAATAATGAACAAATTGTCTTGTTAAGTACAGCCCACACACTAAGGATAACCTTATCTATGTAACGCTACGGATGTTAGGGAGATCTGAAAAAAGATGAAACGAAACCATGACAACACACCATGACCTGCGTTAGGTCTTCCTGCAGACTTGGTAGGTAGTGCGACCATAGCAGAAATAGATTTATAATGAAAAATGACATAATAATAATAATAATAATAATAATAATAATAATAATAATAATAATCTATTTTTTGTTTTGAGTTCAAGTAACTCAGACTTTTTTTTACTGTCTGTGCCATCTTAAAATTATGTTTATATAAGTATCACAGCCCAAACTTTGTTTTAATCAAGATGTTTATAATTGGGTTTTTCAATAAGGTTTCATATACTTAAAACTGGGCACTAATATCAGCTCCATTATCTTTTTCCACGTCTAACACAGACACACACAGGATAAGCATAAGCATACAGACATATATTTCATCACTTTATATTACTTTTTCTTACTCTTTCTCCCTCTTTTTACGGATGTTCTTTGTTTGCTTATATATATATATATATATATATATATATATATATATATATATATATCTGTGTGTGTGTGTGTTGCGTGTGTGTTGTATGTGTGTGTGTACTTTATTCAATAAAGTACTAAGTTATTAACTGAGGACTAAATTTTGTTTAAGCTGAAACACTTCAAATATTCTAAAATATTCCTATAAGCAAGTACTTTTTCAGTGTAATATGCGTTGAACAAGATTATTTATAATGACATAAAACATAAGAAAATTTTACTGAAAATACTTCCTTTACCTTGAATGTAAATGTGTATCTCTGCCTCTCTACCTGTCTCTTTCTATTTTATATATATATATATATATATATATATATATATATATACACTGAGAATTAGCATATACATGAGAACTTGTTCATTGTGCATTCATAAAAATACTCTATTTTCGTACGTACCTTCATATATATCCATATAAAACTAGATAGCACGAGAAAAGGTGATTTTTGTAGATTAGAATTCAGACGAAATTTATCGAAATTTATTTTTAAATAAGTGCGTTTATGATTTACAGTTATGCGCGTAATCTCATGTGACAACACATAAATGCTAATATATATATATATATATGCGCCTATATGTATGTGTTTGTACGTGTGTGTGTATGTGTGGGTGTATGTGTATGTTTAGGAGTAAAAAATTGACATCTAATTTTGCATTTGAAATTTTGCAAAAATGTAATTAACCCTGACATTCTCATTTTCTTCACCAGAAATATTTATCAAAATTGCACAGACATATCTTGAAATGCTACATGTAAATTTATTTAATAAAATTGCCATAAATTTTCTCCACAGACTCTAGACGAATTCTGAATCTCCTGCATATCTTCTGGAAGGTCTCCTTGTTTCAGTTGTTGAATGTTATCATAACCTTTACCTTCCGTTCATCTTTGGTGTTACAAGGATCACTTGCTAAACTGAGCCCATCACGTATTAACCAAGGATGTTTTTAATCGGACGAGTTATTTGGTCATAATAAGTGTTGATGTAGTCGCATAAATTTTCTGACATCCATGAATGTGTTTTTTCCGCTTGTGTGGTATGGTTCAGAGTCCTGTTGCTAGACATCATGTCTTCAAGTAGATGCCCTATGAACCTTGGGCAGCGTTACATCCGCAAAGGCCTTGATGTAGATCTTCGTGTTGAGTCATACATTCGTAAATGACTGTAAATTCCGAAGACTTACACAAACGATTAAATATGGAATAAGGGCATATCATTTATGAAACAACTCTCGCTTTTACGTCTGTCTAACACATAAATAGTATCGCTTATTTTATTTTGTTTTTCTATTGTTTTCAGATGGTTTACCTGGATTTTGGGAATAACAACGTTACTAATTTTTTTTTTGTCTTTCATTTATTTTCTAATATAAAGCAAAATACTCAGCAGAAATCTGCATGTATTTTATAAGATCCATTAATTTTTCAAAGAACATTGACAGACAAGTGTGCATACTAAACATTGTGAACAATAAAATTTCAAGAATGTAGTTCCCATAGACTCGAACATATTAACCATTTAGCATGAATCTCAACTTTCGAGTGCTATGCTGGGATATTTAATAGGCCTCAGGTTTTGGTGAATAGGAACATATGTATAAGCAATGTTAGGACAATAAATTGATGACGATAGATAAATAGATAGATAGATAGATAGATAGATAGATAGATAGATAGATAGATAGATAGTGATACCTGTGAGGAAGAAATGGTTTATATCAGTTTGTGAGGTGCGGGTTTTATTGTTATACAACAAACATATTGTAAGTTTGAATATATGCATACATATATACGTACACACACACACGCATTCATTAAATATATATATATATATATATATATATATATATATATATGTGTGTGTGTGTGTGTGTGTGTATCTGTATAACTTTATATGTGTTCATATGCATGCGTGTGTGTGTATGTGTGTACATTAAAGGTGGTTGTGAAACAACAGGTAAACCTGTGTCTGTGTGTGCAATGGGATTGTGAAAATGTAATACAACTAATGTTTTCCCGCTGAAGCGCGACTTGTAATGACGCAGACGACCACTGACGTTATATAGAAATCGACTACTGCTATTACTATTTATTGCAACTGCTACTTACTTGTTTCTAGATTGTTGCTATTGATAATATTTCTAATAATACTAGTACTCGTACTTGCACTAAGACACTATCACCATCAACAACTTCTTTCAATATTACAAACACTATTGCTACTTTCATAATCGGCGACGTAGTCGGTATCCTCGCCGTCATCACCGTTAGCGGGCGCTGCCGCTGACTGATACAGCAACAGACGTTGTCTTATTCACCCACTCTCTAAATTTGATCAAACTGTGTGTGCGTGTTTCCCCTCTCTCGCTGTCCCTTATGTTTGCACCTCAATCTCTGTTCTCGTCCTTAACTAACTCTACCTTTTCCTTCTCATCCTTCTTAACTCTCTCCTACACATTGTCTTTCTTTTTCAGATGGAATCTATACAATTATTCAGCAGCATTTTTACACATAGTGAACTAAGCAATAGAAAGTAACCCAGGTTCTTAAAAAAATTGCCAATGGATTTTTTTTAAATGCAAAATTATAAACAGCCATGACAAACGACTACAGTCGTTGACATAGTAGAAAAAAGAAGAGGATAACAGCACCATCTTGAACTCACCCCCTTATTCCAACGATACAAAACCCTGCCCCTGTTCATTGCAAATAAGACCCATACCTGCACACACGCAAACATGCTTATATACAAATACAGGAGCGCGCGCACGGAGAAAAAAATGTATATTTTCATATTGTATTAGTGTAATACTATAATTCAAATTTACACAGGCTCTAGAGTGGGAATATTCTAAATTATATAGTTCTGTTATACTCGATCTATCGATACGCAATCTCCTCCCTCTCTCTCTTTGTCACACACGCATACACACACACACACAGACAGACACACACATAAACACGCACACACACATAAACACACACACACAAACACACACACATGATCACGAGAACATTCATATCCGCAGAGCTTTCTCTTTATCTATATTATTACCTTGACGTTTTCGTAAGATTACCGACTTCGCGATAATACTACTACCAATTTGAAGATTTAGTATCAGTACATACATTCGTGTGTATATA
>JBBBDQ010001213.1:3562500-3612500 GCA_037127315.1 Ascarosepion bandense | reverse complement strand
GTCTGTCCGTTTATTTGTCTCTCGTTCTCACTGTCTCTTTCTCTCTCTTTCTCTGTATATATATATATATATATATATATATATATATAGATATATATATATATATAGCAAAATAGACAAAAAGATGTGTAGGCGTAAAATTACTAATAAATACTGAACATTTTAAAAGTTTCTAGCATATCAAAAGGTAAAAATTAAATGGCGTCTGCTCCAACTCAAAGCACAGTAACTGTAATGAACAGTATTAAATTGAAATAATATATATATAAATATATGTGTGTGTGTATTTATGCGTGTGTCTGTGTGTGTTTGTGTGTATGTGCTTGCGCGTGCGTGCGTGCGTGTGCATGCGTGCGTGCTTTTATGTCTGTTTTTGCGTGCGTGTGTGTAGGTGTGTGAGAGAATTAGAGTAAGCTTAATATTTACCTGTGAAAATATTTCTCAATTTCTAATTCTATATTAATATTCTAGCCTTTTCTTTTCTGTTCCGTGGAGTGTCAATATAAATTATTTTTTGTAACAACCAGAATTGTGGATGAATAAGCACATTAACAAATACTTTTATACATCTTAAAATAAAAAAAAATACATCATGAATTATATACCCTAAAAGTACTAATCTCCTGTGTGAAATACATAAATTTTGCTATTTGAAAGCAGCTGTATTCTGGCTGTCTCTTAGTAGTATCCCAATATGTATCTCGAAGGAGTTATTTCAATAACTAAAGTAAAAGATTTGTTTAAAGTAAAGGGTAACAGATAGATTTGTTAGATTGGTAAATATGTTTTTTGCGTATATATAGTTTTTCATGGGTATATATATATATATATATATATATATATATATGAAAAATGTCTCAGAGTTAACGTGTAGAAAAGTTAACCTGTACATTTATAAATATATATAAATATATAAGTGTGTGTGTGTGTGTGTGTGTGTGTGTGTGTGTGTGTGTGTGTGTGCTAAATAAGGAAGTAACAGACATGGAATGTGTCTTCAATCTAGCATGTTTCACTATACAAGGTTTCTTCAGAGACTTGTTTAAAGACACAACATCATTTTAAGTATAAGATGTCCAAGAAAAAAAAATAGTACAGTATATTGGGATTGCATCTTGATTTCTTGTTCAGATACGCCATGTGTAATAAAGCAATGGATGTTCATTTTAAACGTAAGTGTATAGGAATGTTTTAAATGCATATGTGATACGTGAAATAAATTAATGGACGCTCATTTTAAGTGTGTAAATAATCTTATTTTGTTAATACATAAGTGTGCTTAAAGATGCACGTGTCAAGTGTATAAAAAGACGGAGAAATTTTAAAATATATATATGAGAAAAATGAGTGATTAAATGTATGATTGTGTGTGATCATAAGTTGTTAACGTTAGTGTGTGTGTATGTGTGTGTCTGTGTCTGAATGATAAAACAAAATTCATTTCCGTTTAAATATTTAGTGAAATAATGTATAACAGAAAGATGCGAACAGTTTTAGAAATAAATATATTATGAAATAATACATTATTTGCAGCTGGAAACTTTTATTTTAATGCTATGTATTGACATACTAATATTTATGTATTATTTAACATATTACAATACTAGTAACCTTTAGAAATATTATATATTTAAGTATTATATATAATGATATTTTAGCGGTTGAAAAATTTATTGAAAGTTATATATAAGTATCGTAATCTTTAATTTATAGGACAAATGTAAAATATAATATAATCGATAAATAGAAAATCTAGATATTCAGAAGTATTAAGAAATAATAATATGCATACATATACTCAAAAATATATGCACATATATAACATACATAATAATATATATAGTTGGAATCATCATTGAATTTACCAATTTATATGCATTATCTAGGACATTATTATATCGTGCTAATATTATTAAATAAATGTTAATTTTTTATTACATAGATTATGATAAACAAAAATATATTAATAACATATTCATTATTTATTGCATGTAAACACTTTATTATACTGTTATGAATTATATAGAATAATATATGGAAGTGTATCTATTGCTTCTATTGTGAGACATAACTTGTATTTATGGAATATCTGGATCTAGATCCTGATATCTGGCGACTTATTCGTGAACTAGCCGCAGTATAAGCGGTCTTTTTTCGGGCACGGCATCCAGATATAACCCAGCGCTCTCCAGACTGGTTTGAATTCATAGTTTTTCTTTTCGTAGACCGGTCACCAGCCAAGGCTATAAATCCCAGTCTTACATGCTATTTACCCATACCTGGTTGGGAAAGATATGGATTCATACATTTCTCAAGATTATTAATTCGACTACTCGAATTCCTCAATCTGAGCTGCTAAATATTACTACACCGTGCTTATGTAGAAGGATGCTTAAGTGATGTAATGTTTTATATAAGTGCTAATAGATGGTACTAATGCAATTAATATCTTTTCAAAGCATTTTCACCTCAAAATGTCATATTCTTTTCTAAAAACTAGAGAAATAAAAACTTCGTCCTAATTTGTTTTGTTGTATAAAGAGATTTGGTCAATTTATCCGAACTTAGATATTTTTTGTGTACGAAGTCTCGCGTTTTTAGATTTCGTAATGTCATTAGAAAATGATAAAAAAATTGCAAACATTTCTTGTAATATGTGAATGTTTTCATATTTGACATTGTATATTTTGAGAAATATAAAAAGTAAAATGAAAAACTCCCCATAATAATCCAAAAATTTTGCGTTATTTTTTTCTTTATATAATTTTTTTAATATACACTTCTCTCTCAATAGAACAATAGTAATGTCGCCCTTACACACATAGAGATACACACATACTCACACACCCAATATGTATCCATATCTTCTCCACCCAGCTATGGGTAAATAGAATGAAAGACTGGAATTTATAGCCTTGGCTGGTGACCAGTCTACGAAAAAAACTCTGAATTCAAAACACTCTAGATCGTGTTGTGTTGTATCAGGATGCCGTGCCCGATAAAACACGACTTGTACTGCTGCATATATATATATATATATATATATATATATATATAGTGAAAATATGCTGTTGAATTATAAAAAAGCAGAGTATCTACTGAAATACGAGTGTCAATTAAAAATAGTGATTGACAGATAAATTAAAAATGTATCGGAGTTAATACATTTCGTAACGGATTTCGTAAAATCATTGTATTTGTTTATAAGATTGCTTTAAAAAATCAGGAAAATATGTGTTTAAAGGCATTAGTTTGTGCTTTGTTTGACTGTAAGCCTTTCGTACTTGAGCGGTTTCATGTCATATCAACTGAAGGTTTCTCCGAGTGGACGCAAATTTAAATCCAGCAGTGTACCCATACTTTTCTAATGATATTTCTTGATCAATTATGTAGAGGGATATAAATGAATATGGTGTATAATTATTAAAAAAAATTATCTACTCCAATTCGAGTATTCATTAAAATAATGTTTAAATAAATTATGTACAACCACCGATATATGTACGTGTATTTGCATATATATATATATACGTATGGTGAAAAAATGTGTAATATGATGACGTTAGAACCTAAACAAAGACATCAGATGTATGCATAAACATGACACAAACATGTGCAAAGACACTCACAAAAACACGTACCTGAAAGCACACGCACAAAAAAAACTTTACTCGACAACAAACACATTCACTCGCACACAGGATATCTCGTGTATGTATACTTATGTTTTTGTGCGGATGTGAGTATCAGTCAATGAATGTGTTTGTGTATGGATGTCTGTCTCTGTCTAATTATGTGAACATTTCAAAAATGAAAGGGATAAGAAAATATGACAAATAATAAAAAACGGCTACGACGGAAAAGAAAATTAGTATTTTTTACATACGTAGACTTTATAACGATTAACATCTATCTATCTATCTATCTATCTATCTATCTATCTATCTATCTATCTATCTATCTCTCTCTCTCTCTCTATATATATATATATATATTCCTAGATATCTATGTAAATGAGCATACAAAAATACAGGCTCTATTTTACAGCTTGTAAGTACAAATACATGCTTACAAACGCAAGCACAAACACAGTTGTGTGAATATGTGTATATGTTTGTGTGTATGTGTGTGTATGAAAGTAAATGGTAACGTTAAATTAGATCAACGTGCTTGAGAAATAATGTTTCGCACATATATAATATATATATAAATGCTCACATATGAAATATTTAGAAATATTTATTTGAGAAATATTTATAAACTCCAAAGAAGGAACAACAACATTATTGGTTCTAAACCGGCGTCCCGACTTGTGTCATTAAACTTGCTTAACTTGTTTTTTCTAAAATTAATTTTCTGATAAATTTTTGTATAGCTTCTTCGCTATGGCTTCTAGGATTTATGAATTTACTCGTTGTTAAGGACTGGGTAAATGTTTTCATCAAGTTACAATAGAATAGTAAATATTTACACACACACTCATATATATATATATATATATATATATAAACATATATATATATATATATATATATATATATATATATATATATATATATATATATATTAATTTAAAAATATTATTTTTGCCGAAAGGCTCGTATATATGAAATATCGGAATAGTTTAGATAATATCTAAAAAATGTACTTGACAAATGCAGGACAAACTGAATAAAAGTCTTAACCCTAGAACTTTTGCCTTTCAACAAAATTTGCATAAAATTGAAAGTGCTCCCTAAACATATAATGATATACATAAATTCGTTTTGAAAAAGTCAATTCAGATATATTGATCTTAGTTCAATATGCTTGGTTGCACAACTATGTTTTATACTATGAGAGCGACAGAGAGAAGGAAAGAGAGAGAGAGAACATACGATTTCGGGTGATAAATTGTTTCAACCTGGCCAGTAAGCAAACATTTTCGGTCAGGATGACTTGAGATTAACACTGTCACTGACGAACGATTCAGTCTACTCAGCTTCCCTCACTTGTTTTATACCAATCTGTGCTATGAATTGCAGGCAGTTTCCAAAGATGCTTCCATGGGTCGGTAAAATCAACATGTCACCTTTCTGACATATTGAGTACGTTAAGTTTCGAAATTATTTCTCTATGCAACATTATACGTATTTATATTACACGTATATATTTTCGTGTATAAGGCAATCTTTCGATGAGATGACTACAAAAATGTAGCACATTTCTAAGAAATTTATCTTATAGCCGTCGTATAAGATGACTCTTTATTGATTCTATAAATGTGATGTTATTGGAACTGTTACTTACTGTAGCCATGAAAATTCAAAATAAACGAAATAACAAAACCAATTCTCTCTTTTTCCTGCCCACTTCGACAAAGATGGAAACCATTATTTTATTTACGTTTCATCACATGATCTCTTGCAATATCTGATAATTTTTCTTGGCCTAAATATTAAAAATGAAATAATTATTTGAATATAAAGTTTGGATGTAATCTTAAATTATCTTATAAAATGTTAATGATAAATGCATGTTTTTTTATTTCCTAAAATGGTATCCTGTCATAATTATCAATAGCATGATGAATACGAAAAGTTTAGCGAAAGTAGAAATTTGCTGTGAACGCAATCATAGGATGTTGTTTGCATTTTTTAAAATTTTTTTTTTAGCAGAGTAAGTTGATTTCATTGATGCTGAATTATTCATCATAATTCGTAGGGTGTTTAGGAAGTTGAAATACTGTACAAGGCTTAACCAACAGAATTTTATGTAGCATTTTCCAATATTTCAACTTTATAAATCCCCTCCTAATTATAGTAAAATAATCAATAATTATGTAGACATTGACATTCAATGCATTAATATATTCCTGCGCATACACTTTAAAATTAATCGAAATTTTGTTATTATATTCAAGTAAATATAACTTATTTTATACATATATCTGTCTATAGCATATTTACTTCATGAATGCACACATTCATTAATGGAGGCGTCTATTATAGAGGTTTGCCTAAATTCGCATCATGTTTTACTTGCATACGATTTATTTTAAATATTTAAGGTGTGATCACTGAGTGACGGAAGATTATTCGTAGGTAGAAATCATTATGTGCAATATTTCATGTAATCTTTTATGAAAAGTTTATTAAATGATATATTATATATATATAATGTTAGAAAATCACAAATGAACCTGAAAAGTCAAGACATTACAATACAACTCTAAAAAAGCTTCGAAGCCATCATGGCTGAAATAAAACTAAGTGATCTTTTTCTCCACATTAATTGCACAGGCGCTATATTCTTACCTTGATATCAAGCAATTTATGACAAAAATTAATTTCTGCTTTCCTTAAATGATTTTCGACAAGCAAATTACTGAAAAAAATCAATTCTGGTATTAACACCATTGCATTTAAACTCTACTCACGCATCTACGCATCGTTCATTCAGTAATGAATTTTAAAATTATCGGCTACTGGCGTGTGTTTATATTGTATATTATACGCTAAAGTCCGCCTTCTTCTACCGAACGCTAATGTCTGCTTTCCACTACCGAACGCCCATGATGTCAATTACGTCGGGTTTCAATCCTGGCTGGAAGCAATCTGATGTCTAACTGTACTGATGAGATGGGATACAGGGAAACAGATCTGTCTGCGGATTACTATTTACGCTCACACACCCCGATTGAGCACTAGGGAGTAAAGGTAGAATTTGAAAAAAAAAGTAGCTACTCACGCATGAATGAATTTGAACGCTCTCGGCTATTGGCTTGTGTTTACATTGTATATAACACGCTAAATCCGCCTTTCTCTCCTGAACGTCATAAAGGTAGAATTGCCGACTGATATCAATTCGGCCGGGTTTCAATCCTGGCTAGAAGTAATTGGATATCTAGCCGTACTGATGAGCTGTGATACAGCGAAACAGATCTGTCTGCGGATATATATATATATTAGTCATACACATCCAAGCCTGTTTCGCCGTATCACAGCTCATCAGAGTGGCTAGACACATCCACTTGCGTCTGGCCGGGATCGAATTTCGACCATTTGGTTTCCGTCGGTGACGCTACCAGCTAAACCATAGGCGCATTGAATCAGAGAAGGGAAATTTTAACTTGTTGTATATAAGCACTGTATACATACGCCAGTCACTGAAAGAACTCAATTCATTTCTAAAGAGAAACGCATATATCGAAGGAGAGGAAACTGACTGAAAATGTTCTTCTCTTGAGAACTCAATCATAATGAGAGCATAATATATTAGTCATCCACATACAAGCCTGTTTCGCTGTATCACAGCTCATCAGTGTGGCTAGACACATCCACTTGCTTCTGGCCGGGATCAAAACACGATTATATATATGTGATTTACATATCTTTATGTCTGTGATCGTGCGTGTTTTTGTGTCTGTTTTTGTGTGGATAAAATTAGTTAACTTCTTAATTGTATACACATTTTTGAAGAAAGCAAATATATACGTACTCTTACATGTAAGTCAAGCACATTTCATTTGATTCACTTGACGATAATCTTTATGCGGTTTTAAAATAATATATTCAATAAATTTTACTGATAAATGTATAGGCAATTCGTATTTACATATTTTTGCCGGTCATACTGGTTTGTTTAAAATTCAAACAGTTATAATTCTTTCTTTATCAAAATGATTTCTTTTGGCTTCTATAACGCCATAATCATTTTAACTAACAGCTTTCGACACCCTCTTCATTGATTCTTTTACCTGTAATAATTTTTGCCTTATCTAGGAATCAAAATGTGCGTCAATTTTGTGTGACTTATATCATTGTGAATATTTATGAATTTACTTGCCGGCTAATGGTATTCTTTCACTAGATGTTGACATTAAGTCTAAAAGATCTTATCTACCGAATAAAACAATGTATAGTATGTAAAAATACACTGTATATTATGTCTCAATGAAGTAGTTGTCCAAATGATTATAAATTAAGCTTGCCTCAATCATAGCTCTGGGTTTATGCTTGACTAGGCTAAACTATGCCTGCGTATATTCTGACCTTAATTTCAATCTGGGCAGCTACAGAGTATAACTTTTACAAAAACCTCATTTAGTAATCATAATATGGAAAAATAGCCATAAAGCTATGAAATTACAAACTCATTATATTGGTGAGATATTTTATATTATATACAGAGATAAAACATTTGTGTGCAGTACATTCCACACGTAGAAGAGTTGGACTAAAGACCACACGATGAAATAAAATCAGAATATTAGCTTATGTACATTTATCATGCAATTACATTCGTGTGCAAAGTTTTAATCATACCTATGTCATTCATGTGATACAACACGTTTATAAATGTCTAAACTCTCAGTTACATCGACACTTTTACTCAGATCAATCAGTAAAAATACCTTCAAGTGATTTCTTTATCTTCTATGTGCCATGTCCCTTCAGGACGTAGGTGGTCATGTCGTTCTACGTCTCTCTATCCCTGGTAGCTCTTAGCACGCTTTCGCTTGTTACCCCACCCAAAACCTGCTCTGCAATCCATCTGCTCAGGCCCTTTAGATATGTTACCCGCTGCTTTCCTCTGTATCTCTTTCCCTCTTTCTGACCGGTGAGTATCAAATTCTCCAACAATTCCTTCGACACCACTTGTTCCAAAAACTTCAGCTGTTTTTTTCTTGATGCTCAGTATTTCTTTTTCGTTTCAGACTTTCAAAAACGTCATCATTACTCACATGCTCGACATATGATATCCGCAGCATTCTTCTGTAGAACCCCATTTCAGCTGCTTCAAGTTTTTTCTTCGTTTCTTATGACATTGTCCACTATTCACTGCCATATTGAAAACAGACATCACATAATGTTCCGTATATCTTATAATCTAAGACTACAGATGCACAAAGTAAATTATCGAATAATAAATAACAAATAACTTGAAGTTTTCTAAGAGTGGTGTCAATTAAAATTAATACCATTTATAAGTGAAAGATAAATACTCACGTTGATTAAACAACCAGATACAAATGAATGCGAATTTAATAGGACGATCAGCCTGATGAACCATGTAACGAAGCTTATTCGAATTCTGGTAAAGAGAGCAGAATAAGATCGGGAATTAGAAAAGTACAGAGCGATAATGTTATTGAATTCAAAAGATTAGAAAAGTATGAACAAAAAGGGATATTGTCTTAAGAAAGAAAGAATATTTTATTCAACTGTTATGTAATATAGGTTAGACATTTATAAAAATGGATGTCATCGGTATGATGTATTTCATTAGACGACGCTGTTTTACTTCCATGGTACGAGTACATTAGCTAATATTCTGATTTTTTGTCAACTTCTGGTTTTTAAGTACAACACCTCTAAATGCATAATGTACTGAGTTCAAATGTTTTATCATGGATGTGCGTTGTGATGCAGTGGATATCGACTCGGAACGAGAAATCGGCAAGCCGAGTTCGAATACCAGTCGAATTAAGTGCATTCACTTACGCGCAAATACCCTTGGGAAAAATTTAATCAGTCTCTTCCCGCCAGTAACTGGATTGTATAGACTTGATTGGCAACCAGTCTGCCGAAGAAAGTAATGGTAACCTACTGCAAGAAATTCTTCTGCCCAGCCAGTGATGTCCTTTTCAAAAAACATGATCGCCTAAGCGTGTATCACGTATGGCACTTGACTGTCTGACTGTTTGGCTATGTAATATCGGTCCTAGTATATGGAAGTGAATTGTGGACAATCAGCTCAGCTATGAAGAAAACCGGAAGCAACATAAATGTTATTCTACAGAAGTATAATGAGAATACTATGAAAGAAATATGTGAGTAACAAGGAAGTTTTAAGGAAATTGGAAACTTAGAGGACTTTTATAATATAGACTAAAAAAATTAAAACTTTATAATAAGGGAAAAAAGGTTTGAAAAACCGATACTTGTTGGACGTATCAATTGCAGAAAGCAGTGGATAACCTAAAGCAACTAGTTAGCATAACAGGGTATAGAAGATATATTACAACTACATATATTAATAATCGACAAAAAGGACAGGATGATGTGGATAGCCAAGATCCTAAAATACACGGGACTTAGAAGAAGAAGATAGAGGAATGTTATAATCAAAATATTGACTTTTCACAATACTTAAACAAAATGAGAGGTCTCAACATTAATATATAGATCTTTCAAGATAAGAACACTATTATCCGTAAGACTTGTTTTTAGGAGAAATATTTTATGCACTTCAAATGTTCTATCATTGAATGTAGCATGCTAGCATATAAAGGAGCAGCTTGCGCACAGAAGTTTTGGTTAATGATTCATAAGTTTTTTTTCTGCTAGCACAATTATTATAGAGTAGTGGTATCAATACTTACGGGGTGCCAGTACTATAGTTTTGCCATGTCTCAGCTACGCTTAGAAAACAACAAATCAGAGAAAAGATTATATAATTCTTACCAAAAACAAAATTTTAATGGTTTCTACTATAATAGAATACTGTCATTCCGTTCCTCTGTCCAAAGACATTAGTAGGGTGGAGACAATTAAGAATTGACGTTTGATTTTAAGTCGAGATGATCACCATCAGGATATTTCACACCAAACATCATATTCATCTTTCTCCTTCAGTCTTAGTCAGATGCTCATGACTGCTGACATTTCAAGAGACACATAAAATAATAAATAAATAAGAAGTGTTTAAAATTAGACTAAATAACAGAGTACTGTCATGCTTATAATAAGCTATTATCGGCTTGAGAAAATAGTGCAAAATTTGTGGCTACATTTTTTATGAGATGTACAAAATAGGAAGTGTGGACCTGTGTCCAGTTTTATAATATCAGTAATAATCATTATTGCAATAAAATTTATAATATCAGTAATAATCATTATTGCAATAAAATTTATAATATCAGTAATAATCATTATTGCAATAAAATTTATAATATCAGTAATACTCATTATTGCAATAAAATTTATAATATCAGTAATAATCATTATTGCAATAAAATTTATAATATCAGTAATAATCATTATTGCAATAAAATTTATTAGAAATAACACTTATAATAGCTGTAATTGGTAGTAAAATGTCTGTTAATTCATTTTGTATCATGAACTAATAGTAAAATAAACCCAACAAGTTTATGGGTGTTTCAATAATAATAAACTTTCAATAAATTATGAGAAGGAAGGAAAATCTGAAATTGGAATCTCAAAGGACCACATCTCCTCAGAAAAGCAAAAAGATTAATGTTGTACGGAATCTTCAAATGCATATTTAAATATTCACAAAATATGCCTTCTTTATTAATTAATAAAAAGACTGTCTAAATCAGTTTTCTTTTAGCATATACTCGCCTACAGTATAAGGGATCAAGCTTTTGTCAAATTGCATGTATAATGGTCAAAAAAATTTAATGTTTGCATCGGAGATTGAGAAAGAAAAATATTTCCGTATTGAGACCATGCACTTAAAAATGCAATAACGAACAATAGCAATAACAAACATTAATATGAATACTGCTTGATATATTAAAAGTGGTTAGAAATAAAAAGATTTGAAATTTATATCCTTTTGCGTTTCACTTCTAGCTTCCAATCTTTCTTTTGTTTTTTCATTCATTCAGTCAATCATTTTCTCATTGAAACACAGTCGTGTCGTTTGCCTACTTTCCACGCGATTAAAACTAAATAGTCTATTATTGAAGAGGTATTGACAGGAGAAGATAAATCTTTCCATATTGTTTAACTTTTTAGCAAAATCCCCGTCTTATTATGTACGTAACTGATCAATTATTCAAGCATATGTAGAATATGTTTGTTTACTTGTAAAAATATTATAACATATATCAAGGTGTTAAAGCAAAACTATATACGGGATTTAGAATTAAGATATATATGATCAAATATATTTCCGTCCTCGTTTTGTAACCCTAAATGAATGGGTAAGTGTGAGTTGTTTGCTTATGTTTCTGAAAAAGCATCTGAAACAAACACACACACGCACACACACATATACACAAACATATATATATATACACACACACACAGACACACACACACACACACACACACACACACACACACATATATATATATATATCCAGTAGAGGGTAGGTATGGATGGAATAAAATTCAGTACAAAGTAAAGTGAATAATAATTAATAAGAATTTATAAAATAAATATACATTATTAATTATATCTATCTATCTATCTATCTATCTATCTATCTATCTATCTATCTATCTATCTATCTCTCTCTCTCTCTCTATATATATATATATATATATATATATATATATATAAAATATATATATATAAATATAAAATATATAGATATATAATATATATATATATATATATATATATATATATATATATATATTTTATTTTCAGATTGTGCTCATCTCTTTACGAAGAAAATGAATGAAAACTCAAGCGGAAAAATGTACCCAAACGACGGGATTCGAAATCTGAGATATGCTATTAAGCCAAATGTAGTATTAATTTTGAAGTGCTTGCTTATATATAAATCAATGATGTCATTGGTTTATCAAGTCTTTTAAAATTTAAACCTTTCCTGAATATCCATCAGGTGATTTTCACCTCAGACAAATAAATGCGGAGGAGAAACATGGCATTGTTCAAATTCTAGTAAGAAAAAAGAGTGCAAATATTATTCAGGAAATTTTAACAATACCTGCATACACAACCACAAAATTATTGAAAAATACAAAATAAAATGGGTGAATCTATTGCCATAAGTTTTTAAAGATATATATATATATATATATATATATATATATATATATATATATATATATATATATATATATATATCCTGCATATTACTCATACATTACGAAATTATGCAGAAACTTACGGAATTGGGAATAACTGATAAATTTATTAAATTTTTAAAAACTTTATTTTAAATGTGTACTTGTATTTGAGTAGATAATATTTTTCTATAATTAAACAATATTTTTTAAACAGACACGGGCCTAGATTTCAAGAAATCTTTTTTGGAAAATATGTATCATTTCAAAAATGTTTCTAGAAAAATATTCGACAATTTCTAATTAAAATATACTGTTTAATTATAGAAATAAAAGATTAACCCTACAGATACGAGAACACATTATAAATATTAAAAAACTATATATATATATATATATATATATATATATATATATATATATATATATATAGTAAAGTTTTGTAAAATGCTTGAAGCATTGCGTAAAATTGTATGTGTTATGTCTTGGAAGGCTGTCACAATGCGTTGAATGAAATAAAGGAAGGTCGGGAGGTGTTTGTATGACCTGTTTATTATAATATTCCGAGACTATATATATATATATATATATATATATGTGTGTGTGTGTGTGTGTGTGTGTGTGTGTGTGTGTGTGTGTGTGTGTGTGTGTGTGTGTGTGTGTGTGTATGTGTGGCCGATTAACTATATTGCAAACATTGCTTATTTTTAATAAAATCCCTTAGTACTCACGGATAATCTTTCGCGTATTAAAATTGAATGAATATCAGGAATGGTCTATAACGATGACAGGTGATATTACCATTCATTTCTCAAGGTACCCAAGTACATTCAATCTCTTTCTAAGATCTTCTTCAGGGTTGTGTGTTATCGTAACAAAAGTAACTTCAAAACTGTGTTGCCAAAAATTTTTCTGCTAGATATTACGGTTGAAAAATTACTAGCTTTCATTAGGATGGGAAAATTATCCAAAATAGATTTTTTTATATTTTATAATCGTCAAGCGTTATATTTGAAGTAGAAAAAATTTACAGTAATTTTTAGCAACGCATTTTTCCGTTTATGTTTTTTTTTACCATAGCTTACATCTCTGAAGAAGACCTCAGAAAAAAGTTGAAAGTACTTGGGTAACTTAAGAAATAAAAGATAATAACGTATCAAAGTTACAGCTCATTTCTAACATCCTTCAATTATAATAACCGAAAGATTATTACCTGAGTACGAACGGAATTTATTAACAATACACAGACACAATTTTGGCAATTTAGTTAATCTGACGTATCTAAAAGAAACATTGCTGACTAAATACACAAATATATATATATATATATATATATATATATATATATATATATATATATAATCAAATTCAAATACATATACATACACATAAACGATCACAAAAATGTACAAATTTTATATATATATATATATATATATATATATACATTTATAATTTAGACGAAAATGCAATATTTGAAAAATACTTATGTTAAAATATGATTATATAAATAATATTTTTATAAAATTATTCACTATTTGTAAATATCTGAATGTTAAATACAAATATTCATATATATAGAAACAAAAATGCAAAAAATTATAAGCCTGTATGTATCTATCTCTCTAAATACAAGCAGATTGCATATCTCGACTGGTCTCATATATTATGTCTCTGATATACCTGAATAACATAAAATTTTTTCGCCTAAAATTATATTTATTTAAAAATTTCGTGTAGTTTAATTTTTTATTTTCCGCTTAATGATTTCTTTTGTAGAAGTCTTGCTAAAGTGTGTCATAAACGCATTCGTAATTTTATTCTTGAAGTATTTAATCCTAAAAGCAATTATCATCCTGATATGTTATATATTTGCCTATTGATTAAATTTCCTTTCACAATACCACAACTATTCTGATATTTGATAATATATATATATATATATGTGTGTGTGTGTGTGTGTGTGTGTGTGTGTGTGTGTGTGTGTGTGTGTGTGTTTGTGATGCCGATAAAACTTAGATTCTGACACACACAAACACATATACTTAAAGTATAATTGTACCTCAATAATTTACAGATCATGACTCATGTCTCATCCGTACTAAACAAGAAAATAAGAAATTATTATAATATTCCCGGAAGTGTAATCCATCGAACTATATTTTCTCGCTCGCAACATAAATCTTCATTTAAAGAACGTTCTATTCTTTTAAAAATATACTCTATTTTGTTGAAAGATGCGGGTTAATTCTTATACTATTCTTGAGATAACACGAGATATAATACCACACATTTTTGGCTAAAGAAATTGCATTCACATGTTTACACACGTATTCACGTGTGTTTAATTATGATTTCAAAAACTCTACAATTTTGCCATTGATATGACAGTTTAGTACTTCAAGTATGCAATACTTGAAATATTTAAAAAGTTTGGTGTAGTTTTTTTTTTTAATCATATCACCCCGACCAAGGCGGTAACGCCACTGAAGCGCAGGGGGCTAAGTAGGAGTGAAAAGATTGGAAAAGAGAAAGCCGGAGACCACATCCTAAACAAGGAACAAGGGATACGCCTCTTCACCTGTTCAATAGACGTGGGTGGTGTGTGAACCGGGCAATAATTTAGTCTATCTACTCCAATTGAAAAAAGAAAAAAAAAAAGAAAGTGAAAAGAGAAACTATGGAGACAACAGCAAAATTATGAGATTTTGCCAACAATCACGTGCCACCTTTAAATTCATAAAGGTTTATATACAATGGAGGAAAGTTCATCAGAGAAATTGTAATGAAAATATTTATAGAAGAAGCTATGTTACGGCAGTTGGAAAGGAACTTATTATTGTTATACTAGGTATATAATACCAAATTACAATCATAATTATTTTTAAAATCAGTGAATGTTTACATAATATTTTTGTTCTAAAATCCTAGTCAAAGGGCCAATGAGACTTGGATGAACAGAGTATATAACGTATGCAATCCTGAGAATTGAAATGAAGCCCAGGAGTTAAAGTGAGATTGTTTTTTACTTTATCCTTGTGGCAGTTGTGATAAATTGTTGCCAAGTTATTGGAAGTAGATAAATCTGAATTTTCTTTATGCAATTGATAATAGTAAGGTTGATCAGTTTGTTAAGTTCAAAATGACAGACAATGTCCAAAGCAATCTCAAGTTCATTGTTAACTGGGATAAAAAATGGCTTGTTAAATTTAACAACTTCTAAACCAAATTTCTTTCCATGAATGATTTGAGAGAATCCTCCTTGCCTTCAGCAGCATGGAAGATGTTCACCTCCAGGAAAGTGACTCGTTTGTGCCTTCTTGGGCTAACGTTCACAGCTGACATGAAGTGGAAAGTCTATATTGAATCCATTGCTAGGTCAGCTGTTAAGAATGTTGGTTCAGAGTTGTGCAAGATAACTTTTCTCTCTGGAATTTATCATGCATATTTATATGCCTACCATTTGCCTATACTTAGAAAATTGCTGCCATATTTGGTCCGGTTATCCTGTTATTTACATCGAGCTTCCTGATAAAATCCAAACAAGAATCAGCAATATTATCAGTCATGATCTGACATCTCAGCTTCAGTCATTTTCCCGCTGCTGTAAAGTTGACACCCGGTGTCTTTTCTATAAATACTTTCATAGTAATTGTTCATATGTGTACATAGACTTTTGGAATGTAAGCGCAGTACTCGACTGGCATTGAGATCTCATCAATTTACTGTTGAAATAGCTAGATGTAGTGGTAAATTCTATACTAACAATTTCTTCTCTCACACACTTCTCACTTGTGGAGCTCCACCCTAGCCCTACGCCAACCTTAATCTCCAAAAATTAAAATGCAATATCAATTACTATCTACTATCCTCATAATTACTCTTTTTTCTTCCTGCTTATTAATAATGTTTCTGTTTCTGATTCTTTCACACTCAGTAACTCCTTGTGTCTTAGTGGCTTTAGTACCTTGCTTGGGGTAAAATGAAATGTTAAGCTTAAAATTTCTATAAAGTAGAAATTTTGTTGACATTAAAAATTAATTTAACAAGTCAATAAATGTTATCTTAATGGTTAAATGATTATAAATGAGAAATAAGCCAAATAAAAATCACAAACAATTATGACATCACATCACATTCATACCACATTATACAGGGGGTGGCAAAAATACCTCAAACATAAGAGGGTGCTTCTCAAATCACTACAATCTTAAGTTGTTCAAATGTAAGGTAAACTGCTATTTTCCCCAAATATCTGCATAAACTGTACCACTGACTCTGTAACTATTTGTAGCTTGAGTGACTCTCAGGCCTTGTAAATGGTGAACATCAATGTGAAAAAATTTTCAGATATCAGTGGCAATGCTGTCTTCATCTAGCTAATGCCTTACCATTATGTGGGTGGTAGTTCTGAGAGGTATGTGTAGGAGGTATTTCTGCTGCACCCTGTATAATATTATGTAAACTGAGAATATTGAAATATAATTTTATTTTGCATAATATTACTTTTGTATCAAACATTTCATACTGAAAAATACATGAAGATTTTATAAAAAGAAGATGGCAGAAAATGTTTCTTTCAGTTTATTTACCAAGAACCTGTAAGTAATAATTAACAATATCAATTCATCATCATCAGATGTTTCATTTTTTCCTTCACCAGCAGAGTAGCTTTTATGGAATTCATGATAAAAAAACTTAACCCCGCTGACAATTCCCAGTAAAAGCAAGACAAACATGAAGTTTCATCATTACTAATTTCAATATATGTCATCACATCAATAAGCCTGTATTTAAAATTCTGTACGTGCAAAAGTGCCATTTTCAGGATAATTTACAAGATTATTGTTCATTGACATAATCAGATGCTAAGCTGTTTGAAAAATTCAATAACATTTAAACAACAGAAATGTATTTTTGTCAGTAACATGTTACAATTCGCGATATATATATATATATATATATATATATATATATATATATATATATAAATGAACCTTAGGATATCACTGAAATTAATTTTGAATTCCATGACCATCAAAATGATATAAACCTAAGACTTGATAGATTTTACACAAGTTCAGTTATGGGGTCAACATCAATTATTGATGACTGACCTTGAAAATAAAACATTCAATACCAATTAAAATCATGCATTTATCTAAAATATATAGATGAAATTTAACCCTTTAGTTTAAAACATAAACGAAATATTTGAATTACAAAAAAGAAAAAATTCCCCCATAATATGATATCATATCTTCATATAAAATTAACAATAACAATCAGATTCTTTACTTGATACATTGAGATATGACAATAATAATAGATCTAGTACCTTCCATATAAAAAATAAAAGTAGCATAAACCTGTGCACAATCAAATATGAAACTGTATCGTAACTATTGCAAATTTGTTCTTTCATTAAAATTAATGAACCATGCAAAAGTTAATTCTACAACATATCTTTTCTACACGGAGTAAAAAAATGTTAATTAAACGTTCATTACAAATGAACCACTTAATTATATCTTTAAAGAACAAATTAGATTAGCTATTTGAAATATTATCATCAATATAAATAACATAATACTTTCTGAAATAGCACTATATACTAAACTAAATGTGATAAAATAAACTTAATGACCCACAATGACTCTTCTTTGTTAACTAATGTTTTGCACATCACCAACAATTCTATATCACTTTAAATATTTTTGGGACATTGTATCCACTGCCAAAAATGTAAGTATATATGTGGGTTTCACGACAACAACATTATCAAGGAGGCTTGCGCTACATATGTCTGATCAAACTTCTATCACACATTTAAAGGCACATTCCAGTCTACATTCACAATTTAGAAAAATATCGATTGATAATGCAAGCTTACTCCAGCATGAAAATAAAGCAATAAAATACTTAGAATTCACGAGAACTTTTACATAAGGGACATATAACAATAAATAAGGTTAGTTATAATGATAAGCAACAATGTTTTATATAGCATATTTTAGAAATGTTTTTAAAATTATAAATATTTAAAGTAATATAACTCTATATATATAAAATTCTATACCCAGAGATTAGTTTTGCTATAGGAAGAGGTTGGGATGTGTTGGTTTTCAGTTAGTTTGGCAGGGGGAAGGAGTTAGTAATAATACTTACTTGTTAGTGTGAGGTGCGTGGCCTGAACTTAGTGTTAGCAGTGGTAGGTGGTGTGGTGGTAACTGATAGGTCAATTTAAAAAAAATAATTGACTTTTTTTTTTTATCGAGAATTTTTGAAGAAATAGGATAATTATTGCAATTTATACTGGTATTCGTCTGTTCGTCTGTTCGCTTATTTCTGTGTGCTGAGTCTATATTAATTATAATATGCATAATAATACATAAATATTTTTGTAGGTACACTTATGTATATATGTAAAAATCTATCTTGGAATGTGATAAGATATATTTTGCTATAAATGTATTCATATTATGAAGGATTTTCTTTTGCTCCACTGTCTCGTGTCCAGTAATGATGTAGGCGATTAAGTTGAGTCACAACTGTCTGTTCTTTGTTGGTCTAAGCTATGGTTTTATTTTGCTCTCACTTTCGATTCTAGTTCTACCGACCCTTTTATACAAGCATGTTATAGAGATTATTCACGACGATACTTTTTCCATCTTGTACGCCCTATTTGTTTTTGTAAACGATCTTTTTCTCATTGTGTCATAGAAATTTCAATTTATTTTTTCTCTATTTAAGTATAAGCGGGTTTTTTTTTTAGCATTTTCATTAAAATTCCTCATAGATTCACTGATGTTCTCTATTTTATTCGGTATAAATACACTTTGTTATTTTATGTATCTTCTCAATCTATGATCTAGTGTTCAGCATTCTCTGCCAGGTAGTAGAACCGAGAGTACATAACATCATTATTCATTTCTTAATTTCCTGTTTATGAGAAAACTTACTAAATTTTTGGTCGGCTTCTTTCGATATTTGAATAGGCCATCAGTTCCGACTTTCGAAACTTAGGTAATTTGTTACAATAATTTCTAAATAATTAAATTTCTGTAATTGCTTGATTTTGTTGGACACAATTTTAGTTCTCATCTGTGAATTTTTTACATTTTTACCAACTATATTTTTTTCTTTTAACAAACTAGTTTTATTGTTTACTTATCATTTGTCTGTAATACATCCAGCAGATGCCTCTCCCCGTCTGTTCCTGACATTGTGTTATCTGCTTAACGTTTATTGTTAAGTTCGTGCCCAACATTAAATCCATACAAGGTACACAATATATATATATATATGGAAAATATATAAGTGGAAAATATATATTACAATATAATTGTATCGAAGAATTTTAACACAAATGTGTACTGGTCTAATCTTATTATGACCAGAGAATAAGCAATTAAACAATATATATATATATATATATATATATATTGTTTAATTGCTATATATATATATATATATATATAAAGATTTTTTTAACATAGAAACATGTTCAAATGTATATTATGCATGCGGTAATAAACATGCGCGCACACACAAACTCACACACACACACAGCTATACACAGACACACAAACATATAAATATATATCGGTGTGTGTACATTTATATATGCATGTTTATATATATATATATATATATATGTATCTATGCCTATGCACATATATACATTTATTTTCCTCCTTTCATACATACACACACAGTTATATATATATATATATATATATATATATATATATATATATATATAAACAGGGATTTTTACCCAAAGAAAAAACAACTTGCCTTAAACAATACTGACGGCATTGTGTGAACCTGAGGAACCTTTTGGCCAACCACTTTTCAAATGTTTTTATTGGCGTTATTTTTAATAATGAAACTAGGCACTGGAAAAACAACAAACATTTACTTACAAAAAGATGGAGAATGGTGAAGCTCGTTTTCAGTAAATATTAATCAAAATAATTAAAATTTCAGGAGTGCGTAAATACACAACTGAACAAAAGTGATAAAACTGAACAGTTGTAAGGATCAAACGAAAAGGCTCTTTATGCCTGCACAGTCTCACAGTTGATAAATCTTATGATAAACAGCTTGCAAAACTCCTAAACGATGAGCTGAACGAGCACTGTGAGGACAGAAAACCATGTGTCCTCGTATCGAGAACACACTCTTGACTGTCGAGCAAATGCTGACCTACGGTTAATTCCTGAACCGCTTGAATTGTCATTATACACCGTTGATGACTACCGGAATGTATATTTGCGGAGATGTGCTGAGACACTAGTGTCTCCTATGTAAGATTGTCTTATGTAAACAGCTTTTAACTGCATTTTAACGGCATTTAATTTGATAAACAACAGAATTTTTCAAAAATAGGAAAATCTATATTTACCAAAGTCCGATCTTCCTAGCAATCACACCCAAGTGTAACAGTGGGTACTCTATTAAAGTTGTCAAACTGTGATTGCTTGGAAAATCAGACGGTGTAAAGAACCAGTAGTCTTCGGAACTAGTCTTTGTCCGATATATTTAAAATTGCCATGGCTTGGTATGAAGTGTCAATTTATAACTGTTAAGTTTTCGGCGTGTTTTTCGTCTGGTTACTTTTCAGTGAAATTACGTACCGTTATATTTTGATAAATATCTCTCTTAATAAGCATTTTGTTTTTGTTTTTTACTAATTTGTGCGGCTGAGAAAAGCTGCCACATAGTTGTTGTGTTTAAAACACGTTTGATACAGTGGCCAAGATCAACATTATAGAATTAAAAAAAGTAAAAATAAAAACATACAAGTGATTCAAATATACGTATGAAGCAATTTGAGCATGTACCTGGCATGATTAACAGCATTTATTTCGAAACCATGAGAAATATTTTATATCTATCTTAAAATTCTCGACCAGCACATTGCTCCAAATATCATTTGTTGGCTTCCATTTAGTGTTTTCTATTTTTTTTTAATTTTCAAAGTAGCTATTGATTGTTTTGTTATCAAAGATATAATTAGTCCCAATTTCAAACGGAGTAATTCTATGAGTTGTCTCACTAGATAAGGGTAAGTTTCTGTGGGGTAAAAATCAGGTTTATTTCTTTTTTTTGTGGTGAGTCGAGTATTAACATGAAATATATTGGCCGTTTTTGCTCAGACTACATATCTTCTTCTCGACCGTACAAGCAGTATCCAAATGAGTACATGACATTACATTTGGAGAGGTCTTGGTTGAAAGAGCTGCCAGAAATTTGTCAATGTTGGCAACTAACCGCTTTTGGAGCTTCCCTACGGATATATCTGAATGTAGTTCAAAACATGTTTAGTTTAGATATGACAGCTAGTCAGAGTAACTTTAAAATCATGGTAAGTATGTGTATTCTCACAGGATCAATTCAATATGTACAGCAAAACAATTTTGTGAGAGCTAAAAGTCATGCCATGATTCGGCATTTGCGGCCACAATCTGAAAAATATTCAGATGATACTGTACTCATAGCAGAGACGGAAAAGAAAATACAGCATCTCTAACAGAGGTAGTAAGGGAAAATAAGAAATAAAGACTACATATAAACACAAAAAATAATGCCTGGTCATCAACAAAAGAGGACCCCAAACTACAAGTTGGGGATACTGAAACCAAACAGTTGCAGAAATTTAAATACCCGTGAAGTATTAAGACAAAGATAGAATGTGTGACACTGAGAAGCATAGGCGCATTTACATGGCCAAAGATGCATTTAAAAGCTAAGCAATGTATTGAGAGACGAGAAGATTTCGATTGATGCAAAGAAAAGAATACTGAATTGTTATTTGATGCCTGTCCTCCCATATGGCAGCGAAACAGGGCCATAGCTGATGAAAAAAATCACCGGGCACAGAGAAAATTGCCCGGATTTATTAGTTGACAATGTGATAACGTCATCAGTGTCATCCGTTTCCAGAAACTATGATCTCTGCGGATTTTTCGGCTATTCCAATGGAAATTAGACAGAAAGCAGGAAATCGGGTTCGGACTTTCTGAGTATAACCAGTCTTTTCTCCCAAAATTAATAAATAAACAAACAGATTTTTACTGCGTTCATTCGGAAGTTTTCTTCGTTTTTATTTCTTGCTTTCTTTCTCTCTTTGTAAATTGTTTAGTTTGATTTCTGAAGCAGGCATTTTTCTGTGCCCGGATTTTCACTATGATTGCACGGATCGACACGGAACCGTACCTGGTGTGCCCGGTAGCCAGATACGGCCATGGCAGAGAATGCAACCTTTTCAAATAGAGAATGCAACGAAAATGTGGTTTTAGAGAATGATGTTCAGGATAGAGTGTTTGGATAATCTGATATTCACAGAATAGACAGAGAAAAAGACAGACGGGGTAAAATTTCAAGAGACCTACATAAAAAGCAAGTGAAAAGTGGATTGTGGATGGTGGATGGTGAAACTGGTTTTGGGAGTGATACCAAAGAAAAAAATGTAAAGAGCGACAGGGGCAAGTAGAAATCCATGATCGCCTACGTTCTTAAAAAACATGGTACGTGAAAAAGAAGAAATAGAACACATTTCTGTCTTGTCGAGCTCCATGTATTCGAAGCTGCTGCTTAAGGCGCCAGATTTCCGACTTCGCTCATTCTCTGATTTGAAGCTGGTCATAGCTGTAGGAGGTTATATGAGACGCATTGCACGAAATCATTTAATAGACAGTAGACACTATTCCTTACTATAACCTTCGGCTATGACAATCTCTGAAACATATATAATGTACATGTATAAACATTATGTATTTTAGAAGATAAGAAATTGACGTCCCTTTTCTTTTTAAATATATAACACGTTTTGTAATAAGCACTAAAAAGTGTGACAAATGATTAAATACAAATTTCAAAAAAATTTGTTAATCTTGGCAACAAAATAGAAAGAAAAATATGAAAATATTATTCCGAATGCATACCATGATAACTAGTTATTTTTGTTAGTTGCATTGTTATTTTTACTCTTAGAAATATTTATATTTAAACATTTCAAAAAATATCAAATATTATTTATTATATTTTTTAATATTATGCGATAAAAATAAGACTAAATAAATTATTTTAAATTATGTCCAAAAACACTGAGGTTATCTCCTGAACTTTAACATGGTATTTTTTATATGACTGCCTAAGATCTTACACAAAATGTTCCAAATACCTGTTGTTTAATAATAGTTGTAATTGTAATAGTAAATTTAATGATTGCCTGTTTCAGTATTCATTGACAAACAGCTAACGCTACGTTCCAATGGAATAAAATAATTAATTTCTAAATATTTTTAAGGCAAATGTATAACGGAGTAGGTTTTGGGAGAGATACCAATAAGAAAAATATTACGAGCAAAAAGGAAAAAGGGAGAATGTGTGTTCATGATTGCCTACGTCCTGCAGAGACACAGTACAAGAAGATCTTTCCTAGGTTTGCAGTTGCTGCTACTTTTGTTAATTATACAAATTCTAAGACTAACGTTTTGTTTAAAATACTGCTAAAACTCAACAGGTAGATTGTATCAGTTTGCATGTATATATTTAAATATGAATGCAAAATATACTATATTTATGGTAAATAGATTCAATATCAAGGACAGAGCGTAATTAAATAAAATGCGGATAGTGATATCAACATGGAAATAACATGAAAGATATAAGGTGTAAGATTTTATCAAAATTCAAGTATTTAATAATTTTCATGTTTTTATATTTGTTTCTACATTTAGTACCTAAGGGTCATATAAAATATTTTAATCCTTATAAATTTGACATAAAGATGTGTGTGTGTGTGTGTGTGTGTGTGTGTGTGTGTGTGTGTGTGTAATGTTTATGTCTGCATGTAAATCCAATAATTCAGGATTAGAACGTTGTTGTTTTTTTATAAAAACTTCACTCTAAGCCAGGCAGAAATTGACATAAAGATGTGTGTGTGTGTGTGTGTGTGTGTGTGTGTGTGTGTGTGTGTGTGTGTGTGTGTTACATTCAGGGGTTACAAAGTACGAGAGAAACAGAGAAAGAGAGGGCGGGGATGGAGAGAGAGAGAGAGAGAGAGAGATAAGCAAGCAGGGTACAGGGGAAGCCGGAAAAAGGATGAGTGATGAATGGAATTTAGAAGGGTGGATGGGATGTAGGGAAGGGATGGCATCTAGAGAGATAGATGGCATTTAAGAAGACAGACGATGACAATTATTGCGTATAAAACTTTTGAGATTGTATCCATCAGGGAAACAAGTATACCGAAGAAAGTTCCATAGACAGGAGGTGCGGCATGGAAAATAATAGAGTAGAAATGGTGGTTATATTTAACTATTTTGACGGTAAAAGGGTGAGACTTTGATGCCAATCTAATAGAGAAATCATGTGGATAATAATCTCATCATAGCAGAAGCCATGACAATATTTGCAGAAAAGACAAAAGGAAAATATGTCCAATTGTCAGTACATCATAATATACTTCTGAATACCTAATGATATCTTCAAGTATATATATATATATATATATATATATATATATATATATGTGTGTGTGTGTGTGTGTGTGTGTGTGTGTGTGTGTGTGTGTGTGTCTTTACACGACAATTTATATGCAGCGTGGATTCCATTCGTTCATATTCTAACGAAGGATTTTCAACCTGAGTCTTCAGAAAACGCTAGTTTTGACTGTAACAACAATTGCAGCATGAAAACAAACGCACATGTCAGTATAAGAACGCCGATACACTGGAAGTGACGTCAAATACATTGTCATTTTAGTCCACATTATCATTCACTCGTAAACAAATACTCATGTACATACAAGTTGAGTATTTTATATTGTTTTGTATTGAATTTTGAATCATGCGCATACATAGATATACTTAATGTACATTCATTAAAACGGAAAACGAATTTTCTAAGTATATTTTTAGTGCATTTTCATCATTCACACGTGTCATGGTTTCAAACTTGCCCTTTGTTTATTTATTTTTTATAAAAACCTAAGAGCTTTGCAAAATATAGTTGTAAATGTACCAATAAACACATTGTTAAATAATTGAAGGAAAGAATCTTCTAAAAATCGTGTAATTAATTGACACAAATAAAAAAAGAATTATTCTTCTGGCCTTTCTTGAAGTGAACATGAATGCATAAAAAAAGTAAGAAGTTAGCGGTAATTAATGAAGTAAAGTGAGAAATGAATGTGTAAAGAAAGGGCAAATTTATTTGATTATAAATGGTAGGAAGGGACGAGGAAAAGAAATACAAGTTAGCAGGGCAAATTAATAAATTAGGAGAGAAATAAAAACAAATAATAACAAAATTACAACATTCCGTCAAAAATGGCCAAAAATGGTTGAAGGAAGAAAATTGAAGATTTGAAGGAAAACAAGCATGAAATGAAAAAGTTGAAAGGGTAGAAGAATAAATGAATTCATGAGAATGAAACAGAGAGTTACAAAAAAACAGCTGACAAAGCAACAATTTCAAGACCAAAAGGAAGAATAAAAGAAAGCAAAAAGAAAAAATGATTATTGTAACGGAAAGAATACAATGATCGCATGAATGAAATAAAATTGGAGGTTTAAAATGTAGAATAATTGGGAAGAATAGAAATTAGGATAAGAAAGAAAGAAATAAATAAATGAAGGAAGAAAGGAAGGGAGAAAGAAAGAAAGAAAGAAAGAAAGAAAGAGAGAAAGAAGATGGCAATACAGTAACGGAAAGTTTAATAAAGAGACTAAACAGAACAAGAGTAATCACTAAAAACTAATGAATCGTGAAATTGTGATGTTAAAATTATGAAAAATAACCTACTAACATATTAACATGTGGATAAATATAGGAAGATGAAATAATGAAGAAACATTTATAGAACAAATGAAAAGAGATGAGTGTGTCATATAAGGTGAATGATGTACTGACAAACTAAAAGGTAGGGTGCGGTAAATAAACAAATGAAAAGTGATGAAAATAACAAACGAATAAAAATAACTAAACGTTTATAATAATAATATTAATAATTAATAATAAATGTGAACTAAATGAGATATACCTATTTTGTTTGCATCAAATAGCCAAATTTATTATACGACTGACGTAAATGGTCAGTGTTAAAACACCAAGTTAATATTTACTGATTTCAGAAAATGTAAGTTTTTCTTATTTGGTTAGTTTTGTTGTGTTTCTTTTGCATCATATCAAAATCTATGTAATATATAATGACAAAATATAAACTTTTGTAGGTAATCTTATTATTTTCTTGGGAGAAAATAATGGTTTTACTCGTAAACTTTTACTAATTATCCTATAGCATGGGGAAAACGCGGTTTCATATCCAAAGTGTATTTTCGCCTAAGTGATTATAATGAACCCAACTGGAATCCCTGCTTTCCGACTAACAATCCCGTACCACACATCCAAGATTAGCGCACCTGTTACTGCCAAGATGTTACCCATCTAGGTACTGACCAGGTTCCACATTACTTAATTTCCGTGGTTAGAAGAGAAATGCTACGTATGACTGCATCTTAAATACGGCTATTATTCAGCATTATCTAAATTTCATCTTTTCCATTTCCAGTATGGTTTCAAATATATTAGGATAATTATATATAAATTAGGTACCTGCCCAGTAGCTAGGATAATAATTCATTGATAAACAGGAACATAGATCGAAACCATATATGTGACGAATATTTTGAATGCTTATTTGTTTTAAAAAATAGGTAATTTTACCATTTTTCTAAACTGTATTAGAACTTGAAGATTGATAAACATACTTTTGAAAACTTAAAAATTCACTCAAAAAATATAATAAGATGAATGATGAATCAAATACGGCATGTAAAGCTGGTACAAAAAGTAGAAAATTCAATAAATATATAGTATATTTAAACAAGAATCAAACGAAAGCAAAACAAAAGTCAAAATAAAGAAGGAATATATAGGTTCTTTTGAAAATGTTAGAATTAATACTGAGTGTAAAGAAAAGAGTAGACGATAAGATAAAAAGAAAGAAATTAATATAAATGAAAGAGTAAGGATGAGAAGTAAAATCTTAATGATATTAAAATGAAAAAAGAGAACATATAACTTAAAAACTAACAAAAAATGAAGAGACTAGAAGCTAAATGTATAAAGGAAATTAGTGTTAGTGAAAGATGAGATTAATGAAAAGTTAGAATATTCATATTTCTACTCGCTGTATTCAGGTGACGTATTCCAATCTTCATCTCCAAAAAGCGCTCCCAACAATAATAATAAATAAAAGAAAATTATTCCCACATTTTCTAGCTGCAAGTTCTCTTCATATTGCATGCGTTTCTTTCCTTCTCCGCATTTTCTTCTACCTGCACATTTTTGTCTCTCATCATATATATCATATTTAAAAATCTTATTCCAATTTCATTCATTAATGCACTTATTTCATTTTGCTCCCACATCTCTCATCCTACCCTTTCAGTCTCTATTTACTCACCTTCAACCACAATCCCAAACCTGCAAACACACGCATGCGCATACACATTTACTCGTTCAAGACAGGTTTGCTTTCACACGAACTACATTCGTAAAACAAAATATTTCTAGAATCCTTGCGTGGGAAAAGTTAGCCATAAAAATTCCTTCTGCGAACGTAAAAATCGATAATTCTTGGTAATTTAGGTAGTAACTAATGCCACTGATACTGAGAGACATATTTCAAGAACTACCTTTGATACTACTACTTTTGTTAGAACTATCTTTGCTGACACCACCACTACTAAAACTCATATTATTGCTACTATTGTTTTAACGCTGGGTGTTAGGCTATATTACTCAATATGTAAAGCATTTACCTCTGAATATAAAATAAATTAATATCCTTAACCAGTAGTAATCTACATATTTTGGGCTAGCAGAAAAGGATCCATTTTATGTATATACTTCCTACAACGGATCTACAAATAACCCGATTACATTTGGTGATGCGGATCTGATTTTGTTTTTGTTTTTGTTTTTGTTCTTTCTTTTTTTTTCCTTAGATTTTTATGAAAATTATTCACATTAAATGGCGACAAGAACATAGGAAATAATGAGAGCAATACATTTAATTATACTGGGTGGAATTCTAAAATAATTAAGTAGAAATTAATATGATGGGAATATTTTCTATATTTCAATGAACAACAAAATACAGAAAACAAAATATCAGCCAAAATTGAAATTCACTTAAATTATGAAAACAAATATCGCTGTTAATTCTATATCATGCACTTGATATGAATTTTCCTTGTTTATACAGTGCAATATAGTCTTGTTTATACAGTGCAATATAGTCTTGTGATTATTCTACTATTACGAGTAGGACAAACAACCTTCGACTTTTGTTCAAACTTGTGAAATAGAAAAATGACTTTATGTGTTCGAATTTTTGGAATGTGTGTATTAATGTGCGTATATTCAAAAAAAGAAGAAATATGATTTAAAACGTTCTATCTTTCGTAGCATTTCTTTTGTTTTTAAATGTTTATATTTGTTTATTCCTGAGAATGAATACTGGTTTATGCAAATGCTTTGGTTGTGATGTAACTTTAACTCTGTAGTGGACACGTTAAATCCCACATGTATAGGAAGAGTTATAAGTAATTCTTGACCCGCGAGAACAGCGAGAAATATTTTTGTAAGTCATCTCGGCATTTTAAGTTAGAAACTTTTGACTTAAATTTTAGTTCGATTGGTGAAATAGAAATATGTCTTAAAATGTGCAAATTTTGGAAAATGTCTATATTATTTACACACACACATACACACACACACACACATATATATATATATATTTGCCTAAACCAATATTCATTCTCAGGAATAAACAAATATAAACATTTAAAAACAAAAGAAACGCTACGAAAAGTTGAACGTATTAAATCATATTTCTTCTTTTTTTGAATATACGCACATTAATACACACATTATACGCAAAATTTGTCTTTATATTTACTTCTTTGCTGAGACTATGTGATTACGCATATGCTGATGACTCACTTTGTTCAGTACAGGATCTTCTGAATTAAACTATTAGTAAATTTCATTTTCTTTTAAAGTAGATAGGCTCTCCTATCGTCTGGTTCGTACTTGTCCTCTTCTTGAACAGGAGTTGAAAATCATCTCTTGTTTTCTATACGAGAAGGGGTTTCCAGGTTTTTTTTTCCTTGACTCATACTTTTATATGCGATTTTGTGGTAGTGTGGACGGTGTCATTATCTTTTCATATTGAGAGTACTGGTTTGATTTTTTCTGGTTGCAGTTACAGACTTGTATTCAGAATCCTGAACACTTACATAGCGTCTTGAGAAGCTGGCTGCTCTGATCAACAAGGGGTTTAACACTGCCGTGTCGCGAATAGATGTGTGCCTTGCAAGTGCCTCCGATGGCCAAACCTGATGTCACACTATGCTGCAAACTAACTCTGTTCTCTTACCACTCATGTCGCATTTGATGTGCGACAGCTGTTGCTATTCTAGACCTTTTTTACAAATTAAAACTATAAAGGATGACAATATATAAGGAAAGTTTTAAAATTAAACCCGTCCCCTCACAAAAAAAAAGAACCTAAACTGATCATCATCGCTTTCTGTAAGAATGATGTAAAAACATTCCTCTGCGGAAGGTCTCCTGACACCCTACCTCGCTGCGAAAATAGCAAAGTACATACAATACCATCCTCTGATTTCTCGATTTCTGGATACTTCCTCTATTTAAGAATGACTTCATCGTTCACATGTATGGGTTAGAACTTTATCTGAGCGAAGATTCCTCTTTTGGTTAATTTTGAATATCCTCCTAAATTTGTTTCCGTCTCTCCCGATTCAGTTCAGTAAACTATCTCTTCTTTCACTTCAGATCCCCTTAATCTCTTGACTGTTGCATGCTAGATAGTATTTTAAACAGTACAGACAATGACATTTTTTTCACAAGTTCTCCAATATATTTCCGTTTGGTGACTTTAATTTCTATCATGAAAACTGACTGAAAAACTCCAGTTTCCCCAGTAATCTTGATGGAAACACTGCTCTTCCAGATGTCTTCCATTTCTGGCTCTTGCCATGTCATGTATCTCTGCTTAATTGGCAACTCAGATCATGCTGTGATGCCTGTAAATATTTCATTCTATTCCCCTTATGAGTAGAAAACTCATACTCTCAGAATATCTTACTGCTATCAACGAGCAAACTGGGACAATTTCAGTAATTTCCTTTGCGATGCTCCTTGGAACAAAGTTTTGAGACTTCCTGTTGAAGGCTGTGCCTCCGAGATATTCTCTTGCTGCATTCTTCCCAGCTATAAAATTCAGATTTAAACGTCATTCATCACCTTAATTCTCTCCTTCTTGCTCGACTGCCATTACCCTCAAGAATTACCTTTTTCAGCTTTATCGGAGCGACACGTCTAATCACAATGGACGCTTCTATGTATCTGGCCGTAATGAATTTGATAGTGATCTAATTACTAAGCTCTAGTTCCTAAGAGTTTGCAGCAGCGTTTAGCATTTCCCAAGTTTTGGTTCAGTAGAACACTGGCGGTTCAGCAGGAGTGGACTAAAGAACAGTTAACCCTCTATTTCTCCTCTGTTCAGTCAATTTGAAATCCTCACATCCACAGAAAAAAAATTTCTTCCAACACTACCTTTCATTACACCGAGTATTCACACACAATTTCACACCTATGACTGAGGCTCAACTTACTACACACACACACACACACACACACACACACACACACACACATATATATATATATATATATATATATATATAAGTATTGGAAACATATTATTTTCTGTTATAACTCTATATTATGCTAGCCATTTTGCCTGATATTTGGTAAGTAATATCTCAAATTGTTTCAGTTGTGAGTGGAATGATAATTAAAAACTCCTGGTTGAATCCATTTTTTTTACCAAAGTTTAAAATTATCCTATGCAAAAGTATTGGATAAACTTTTTCAAATTTCCAATCGAAACTTTGTATTTTAAAAGACTTTAAATATTCAAAGTTTTGATAGTTTTGCACTGTTGTCTCTGACCAATCAGAGAAGCACACAATTGCTTACAATATAATGCTACTAATCATCTAACTCTTTCATGTGCATTCTACAATTCAAAGATTAAAAGTCGCAAAAACTAAAGGATTATCCAGAGATATCCGAGAAAGAATCAGAAAGAACGTCACAAATGAGGACAAGGTTACCGAAATATTAGCAAAGAAATGAATCTAGCACTATATGCAGTAGGAAATATTGTTAGAAAGTATAAGAAGTATAGCGACGGTACAGCAAAACTTCCAAGAAGTAGAAGACCGAGAAAAGTAGATGAACGAACTTCAAGGTGGATCAGCAGAAATGTGCAAATAAACCCTTTATAACTCGTTCTGAAATTAAAACTGATCTTGAGGGTGCTGGAATTAATGTGAGTAAGGATACCATTAGCAGAGCTCTATATCGTATAGGCTTTTATTCAAGAGCACCAAGAAAAGTGCCTTTACTGAAAACTAAACATGTCAAAGACCGATTTACCATATATCAGACAAAATGGCGAACATAAACTAGAGTTATAAAAGAAAATAACATGTATCCAATACTTATGCGATCAGTGTATATATATATATATATATATATATATATATATATATATATATATATATATATAACCGGTCTGTGACCTTTCCTTTCAAATCTTGACTCCCCTAAGTCAGGCGTGGGTAATGGAGTTCGAGGAATCGTCATAAAGAAATGTGCTCATGAACGGATACTTGTCCCCTCCAGAGTGTATTATTATTGCTTAAGAGGTTCAGGTTTCTTGCTTCTTGGAAACATACTTTCTAGTTCCTGTTTTAAGAGCTATGGTAAATATTCCCATTGATTTTTACCCTATGATCCTTTTTCTTCTCTTTTTCAAGTTATTTGAGGCTATTATTAATGCTGAAATAGACATCTTACATCTTGCTGTTGTCGCGTTGACAAACAATATGGCTTCCACTTTGCCAGGTCAACACCTGATTTTCTAAAAAACTTCTCTGAATATATATATATATATATATATATATATATATATATATATATATATATATATATATATATACCAGGCTCTTGATGTAAACGGGAAAGTGAAGCTACTGCTCTTGATAGATCAAAATATTTGACAAGGTTTCACATTTCATTTCATTAAACCACGGGCGTCCCTCAAGGTTCTACATTAAATGTTACACTCTTTGCGATATTCACCAATAATCTTCCGGATGTAATCAGTTTCCCAAGTAGGGATCACTGCAGATGACCCCATTATTTACTCGTGTCTCGAAAAGAAATCTTCTAAAGTAGACAAGGTAAACCTGGCTGCTACCCTTCAAAAGGACGTCCACTCTTTAATTGCGGTAGGAAATGGCTGGAAATTTTTAATGCCAATAAAACGATGCTGCTTTTCTTTAACCATCATAGACATAATTCCATACATACCAAAGGGATGAAAGACGCTAGTCTCCTAGACATTAATTTACAGCATCAACCGACTTGAAGTGGAACGACTACATCGAGACTACACCTGGTATACTTCTAAAAAATTTGGGTCACTCTGTTTGCCAGAAGCTCTTCTCGTCAGAATCCATTTGACACATTTATATATTTGCCATTCTTCTGTGCATTAAAAACTTGTAATATCTGGTCGGGATTTCATTGAGGTTCTCGACAAAATTAATCAAAGCATCGGCAATATAATCTATTCGGACATAGCAACCTGCCTTCATTCCCATTATTTTGTCTTTTCAACATTTTTTCATTGCTACTACTCAGACAAACATTAAAAACTTGGTGCCCTAACTACATGTATTTAGGCGTGCTAATAGATTGATTTCAATGGCCCACTCTTTTTTCCATCGAAATAGTCAAATGCAGAAGTTTCTTCTATTCAAACAGTTTTTTTTTCTGTCATCTCCCATTGTTAAATCTCCATCTTTTGCTTTCTTCCTTTATAGCTAAATTCTTTAAAGTTTCAATACAGTTGCTATCTTCTTGATTCACATTATTCTCTTATCCTTGTACATTTTTCTCTCACAGTAATCCAGAGCCTCACCAACCCCAGCGTTCCTCTTGCCTTGTTTGAAATTAAATGATCATAAAATAAAATAATAAGAGCAATAATTCCCGGTTGTCTGCTCCTCTGCTCGTCTGCTAAGGTGGCTAGTCTAGACCTGTTAGAAACGACAGCTTAAAGAAAAATTTAGTTACTTCAATTTTCAGAGAACAGACATCCATGAGAGACCGATTAAGCTAGCCTTGTTTTCATAAGTTGATCAAGGCCAGTAGAGTGAAGCGCTTAGTAAAAATGATTTGGAAGATTATGCTACGACTTCCTAATAGTTTCTTCAGCTTAGTTACTGTAACGAAGATTTGGTCAAGCCGCCGTATATTTTCCGCGTACTATACAACTGTGATTTGTTTAATAATATCTGTCTAAGCAAGGCAGTAAAGGGAGTAAGAGAAAGTAGTGAAAGAATAAGAAAAATATAAATATTATCGAAAACCGAATACATTAGATTTCTAATTAAATGGTGATTAGATCACGTGTGGTATTGCATTTCAATTTGTGAAGATTAAACTTCGCTGGGAAGCATAATGACACAAGTGAATTTCTCAAGCAAGAATTTGGAAAAAAACACTCAGTTTGCATAGAACTTACAGTTAAATATAGAGTATACCATTTTGAATCTATGAGACCTTACCTCTAAATTGCCTTTACAATTATATTTATAGTTTCGCTATCACAGGGATGAGTACATTCGAATAGTACACGCTTGAATTTTTGTCAAAGAAAATGAAATTGTACGTTTGCTACTTTAAAATTCAAAACTGATACTCGTGGCCAGTGTTATAATGTCTAACTCTTCGTAACTACGATAAAAATTACGGTTTACTATTGCTGCTACTATTGATAATATTAATAATAATGTGTGTTAAGTACAGTGAATTAGAAACTGGGAAAGCTACTGAGAATTGTTAATAAAAAATCAATAATAAATCAACATAGCTGATATTCGTTTAGAGAAAACATAAGACAAAGAGGATCAATAGATTAAATATATTTAACGAAACAGGTTGAAATGGCATAAACGTTTATTAGAGAATTTGCTTTTTGACAGATCCAAAATTAAAATTGAGGAAGTGAAAAAAACTTTCATAATTCAACGGGTTTCTGTAGATAACTTTAGAAATTATGCAAAAAGAATACGACAGTTGGGAGAATCGTTTATAAAGCGATGGGACAGATTACGAAAACAAATCAAAAAAGCTATTTGGAGTGTTAATATGAAATCAGAAGAAGAACCGAAGACAATTTCAGTATCGAGGGAAGTACCAAAGTATTCATGAGAGTTGTTATCACCTGAATCAAACATAATTTTCCTGCAGGTATAAAAAAAGATTATATAAATTAATAATCTGAGAAAGAATGAGTACCCAACTACAAAATGCACGTTGAAAGTTATGCTCAAGAAGATGATAACATAGTCGATGATTTCACCTAAAACATCTAAATGCCTAGTTTCAAGGATTCAGTCTCTCATTAAAACAAGCTCAAACAGCACTATATGTAAAATATGGCTTCTCAATTTCAATACTACAAAACTCGCAATTTTTTCGCTATCAGAGACGGAACCTGAATTTGCATGAGTCCTCATAAATGGCTGCACTCTGAAAAAGTCTGTTTGCATAGACAGGCTATTGGGACTAAGGTACGCTCCAAACGCCAAGTGGAATAGATATTTTCGATATTTTGCTAATGATTCTCGGGAATCGGTTGGCTCTTTACACCGTTTCTGAAAATACGTGACTCCAGGTGCATTGATCTATCATTGCAAGGCTCATATAAAAAAAGAATTATTAATGCCATATATATGCGAGAGCTGCTAAATCCGTGAAGATGTTAAAAACTATACTGTGCAAGGAAAAATTATGTATCAATTATTACGAAAAATTAATTAATAAATTTTAACGTAGAAGAACAAATGGAAAATCAACTCTTTATAAGTTGCGTGGATGTTTCTGTCAATGAAGGCATGAACTGAAGGAACTAAAAGAAAGAAGATTTACTAAGGATCTGTCATTGAGAGTGGAAATAGTCGTGCTAAACTGTGTATCATAGAATTGTGCAAGTACCAAAGGAAAAGCATAACAATATGACTGATGCAAATTATGCTAAACTAAAGACAATAAATAGCAAGGAAATAAATTACTAAAAGTTTGAAAAAAGATATAGAATGCTAAATTTAACTATTAAAATCTTGAAATAAAAAAACTTGAAATCGAAATCTAACAAAATATGACACATTGTTATATATCGACAAACAACAAACACGCATATATATAAAAATATAAAGTTATATTTTTATTAATGACGATGAACCGTGTAGCATAGGGAACAGAGAATTGAGAGCGCGCGCTTCTAATGGGTTGACGGGAGTGTAGTCTTATCTGTTGTGTCTCTCTCTTCACCGGCCGATCTCTGTTGCTCCTCTACTGGCGAATCCGTGTGCCGAGGTCTTTTTATAATCTTCCAGAACCGGGACTTTTTCTTCCGGTTTTGCCTCGCCCACGCACGCCCACGTAATTATCAGAGACACCTGTTCTGTTTGCCTCTGTAGTTATTTCCGCTGCTGCCGGAAATAAGGTCAAACGACATCCGTTCCTTTCAACGACCGGAAACACCCTCGCTTGCATCAGCCTTCCTCGGGTGGGGCCAGATTGTTATATTACATTCCTCGCCCTCCCATTTTCCAAAATGTTCACCTAAGAACAATTTAAGCGCAACACCCTCACACCCATCCCCATGCCACACAAGCCCGACAATTGTATAAAACATGTGCACGCCAAAACAACAAAACATGCATGCCGAAACAAAAAAACAACAAAAAAATATATAGGGGAGCCTACATCGGCAACCCAACAATGTTCGTGTCCATCGTGAAAATTGTTCTACCAGCTCAATGTTTCATTGTTCTTTTTTTTTTCTTTTTTTTTTTAATATCCATTTTCACAGAATTGGGCAAAGTTCTTAAAAATGTTCATTTTCTTTCTCGACTCTGTCCATAAGCGTAGACGATCGATGCACGACCACATGATCATAGGCGGTAACCGCGCCCCAGTTTCTAAACTGACATCGAGTGAATGACCTTTGACCAACACCATGCGTGTTTCTGCTCGAGTTTATTGTTACACACGTAACTTCATTTAATTTAATTTAATTTCAAACATACTATGTTTGAACACAGAAAAACTGCCATTATCTGCAGTACATATCATTCATAGTATGACCGAGAAATGTTCAATAGAAAATGAAGAAAATTACCCTGATTCCAACATTAATCCGCATGCAATTTACTTGTGGAGGATTAGAGGTTTCATCTATATTAATTTAGTCTAAAAACATGGACCCGTGACTCGTAGTTCCTTAGTTTGTACAATGTCTTCTATTCCTTGAACTACTTCCTCTGGATTCGAATCCAAGCATATCTGATTTGTTGACATCTCTCTGTTTAACGCATAGACATTTGAATTGTTGAACACCCGTTGACCCCGGAGTACTATTCACAACGGATAACTCCCTTTCCTTTCCCGAAGCACTGTTGCTTCTTTCACACTTAAAAATCCGCTTCCTAGCTATTATTCCAAGGATTATCATAACGCCGACTATGCCAGCAATGACTCCTATCGTCAACTTCTTCGGGAGTTCTTCATATCCTTCACTAAATCTTTCCATATCTATCTGTTCCAAGGTATTTACTAGTTTGCGGATAGGAATCTCCTCCATATCGCGCAATTCTACCGGCATGGTGTCCACTGAAAAAATTGGGAAAGTTCTGCGTAATTGGGGACCAAACCACTGCTTTTTTTCCTTTCCCAATCCTATAGCATATCAGCCAATAAGTCTACAAGACTTTTCAGTTGTTCTTTCATTTTGTTCCGATCAACTGTGGAATCTGCAGGTCTATCCGTGTCAATATAAAGTTTTCAGAAATTAATATATCTTCAAAAGATATTTCCCAAATCACATAAATGAAAATTCACAGAGGATGTTGAATTGGTGGGAACCTGCACAAAAGCATAATTCACAAACATAGAAATGTAAATCATTTTGTAGTGTACAGTCATTGAAAAGAAATCCCAAAAAAAAGAAAACCTAGCACTGCACAAACCAAAGAAAACATTGTTATCAAAAAGTTAATCCAATTATCCACTTTAAAGAGTAGAAGAACTTCCTTTACATGATTTTACATTTCACTTACTCAATAAAAGTAAGATTAATTAAGCAACATACCAGTAAACTCACTTCACATATATGGTAAAATATTAACAAAAAAAATAAATCATTAACTCAGATGTTTTATATTTACAGATAGGTAAATATCTCAACTTTATTCCTCCCGTCAACCCCAACCTATGCGCTCTCCGCTAGGCGTACTACTCTCTGCATGTAGTCCTGCACCCCCTCCGTTCTACCCTTAATGTGTTCGACACCGAACAATCCACATTTCTCAATTCTAGGGTCAGATCGGCAAAAGTATGCTGTTCCATTTTTTTTTTTTTTTTTTTTTTACTAACTAGACTTATTATAAACAAGAGCAAACACACACACTATCAAATCAAAGAGTCACCTACCTTGGCTGATGTCTATACTCGTGCGGCTGCTTCTGTTTTCGTCTTCTTTTTTCTTTCTATCTGGTAGTTTTAAGTTCGTTGAATTTCAATCGTCGCCGTGGCAACCAGCTCGCATCTAACTGTTTTGTTGTGTCAAAACAGCAAGTCACTAGGCACCAATTATGCGTCTCAAAACAGCAAACACGCATATATATAAAAATATAAAGTTATATTTTTATTAATGACGATGAACCGTGTAGCATAGGGAACAGAGAATTGAGAGAGCGCGCTTCTAATGGGTTGACGGGAGTGTAGTCTTATCTGTTGTGTCTCTCTCTTCACCGGCCGATCTCTGTTGCTCCTCTACTGGCGAATCCGTGTGCCGAGGTCTTTTTATAATCTTCCAGAACCGGGACTTTTTCTTCCGGTTTTGCCTCGCCCACGCACGCCCACGTAATTATCAGAGACACCTGTTCTGTTTGCCTCTGTAGTTATTTCCGCTGCTGCCGGAAATAAGGTCAAACGACATCCGTTCCTTTCAACGACCGGAAACACCCTCGCTTGCATCATCCTTCCTCGGGTGGGGCCAGATTGTTATATTACAACATTAGGCTATGAATAATTCCAGCTGTAGTTCGTTCGATCGATTTGATTATAAAGTCTTCTGATAGACTGAAGGGTTTCCTGGTAGATGAAATCTTAAGAAATACAAAATATTCTACGTAAGTGTACAGCTAACAACTTACAATGAGATTTCGGTAGAAAATTTGTGAGATCTTAGAGATTTTTGTTTGTTAATGTTTTGCTCAAAAAATGCTTAGTGGAAAAAGATGACATTTCTTAACTTAGATCTCTGGTTAGGAACAGGAATGGAATGAGTATAGACCAAAAGTCAAAGGAAATACAGTTGTAATAATAACAACAATAATAATAATAATATGGAACCTATAAGTCTGTTGGAATATACATCAAAAGAGGTATATTTCAAGGTGACTCTTTGTCTCTCTTACTATTCTTTTTATCAGTAATATCCCTAACTAGTCAACTTAACAAGACAGAATGTGCTTATGAAATATCCCAAAAGAAAATAAGCCATCTATTTTGCAGGGATTACTTACAATTGTATGCTAACAATGATAATGAGCTGGAAGATCTTCTGCAAAATGTAAAATGCTTCAGTGAAGACATTGAAATTAAATTCAATTTGAATAAATGTACTAAAGCTACAGTTTTACGAGGATCGCTACAACAGACATCCTCAATTAGCTCGGACCCTGCTGTAACAATAAAAGATTTAGAGCCAAAAGAATTATATAAGTACCTAGGTGTAAATAAGAGTGAAAAAATCACCATAAAAATGAAAGTGATAGTGCGTAAAGAGTACTATAGAAGGGTACAACTCGTATTAAAAACTCAATTGAGTTCTCAGAAGAGAATTATGGCAATTAATAGCCTTGCCATCCCAGTGGTCCAATATAGTTTCAACATCTTAAACTGGACTCTAAACGACATCAGGCGAATAGATTCTAAAACAAGAAAACTTCTTTCTAAGCATAAGATGCATCATCCAAAGGCTGATGTAGACCGTCTATACATACCTCGTAAAGAAGGTGGAAGAGGTCTTATTCAGCTAGAATTGCCATACAACACAACAGCTACTGGCTTGCTAACAAACATAGAAACAACAAAGAACTGGATGATACAATTAGTAAGGCAACATGAAGAAAGAAAGAAAAAATATTGAATAATAAAATTAAGGCAGTCAATACAAACAAAATTTACATTTCTGTAGAAAAGCACAACAGAAGCCAAGAACAAAATATTGCGACAAAAATTATGAAAATGAAAGCCAAGGATAAAGCTCTTGAACAGATGAAACAACGCTGGCAAGACTAACCTCTGCATGGCCAATATCCAGAACGTGCCAAAAACTCCAATGTTGATGAAGTTAATACTCATCGATGGTTGCGTGCATCTGGATTAAAGTCTGAGAATGAAGGCTTTATTCTTGCAGAGCAAGACCAAAGTCTTTTCTATATGAACTTTCAGGCAAATATTCATTCTCAGTATCCTATCACCCAGCCTCTGACATTTCCTATATTTAATCAGCCTTTCTCCACTCTACGTAGCCCCCTGCGCAGTAGTGGCAGTGACATGCCTTGCTCGGGGTGAAACGCTTATTAAAAAAAAATGTGGATCCAAAATGCAGGTTCTGTGATAAACACCAAGAAGCAATAGACCAACTAATCTCAGGATGTTCTGTACTTGCCTCCCCAATGAATATAAAAATCGGCATGATAGAGTGGGGCAATATTTACATTGGAGAATATGCAAACACAATGGAATATTTGTAAGCAAACACTGGTTCGTACATCACCCAACACCAGTTACAGAAATAGAAAATGTCACCATTCTCTGGAATTAAATGATCTACACAGACAGAATAATTGAATCAAATAGGCCGGACATTATTGTTAAAAACCAGAAAGTAAAAACTTGCCTATTAATTGATATGGCTTGCCCAGCGGATTGTAACATAGCAACCAAAGAATTCGAAAAACCTGTCAAAATATAAAGACCTGGAAATTGAAATAAAAAAATGTGGTAATTGAAAACAAGAATCGTGCCAGTGACAGTAGGTGCACTTAGAATAATAAAAAGTGGAACAAAACAACACATTGAAAAAATCCACGTAAATTCCAGCTTAAGAGATATACAAAAATTGACTTGTTAAGTACAGCCCACACACTAAGGATAACTTTGTCTATGTAACGCTAGGGATTGTAGGGGAGATATAAAAACATAAAATCGAGCCATAACAACACACCATGACCTGCCTTAGGTCTTTCCGCAGACTTGGTTGGTAGTGCCACCATAGCAGAAATTAAATATGATGAAACATGACAATGTAATAATAATAATAATAATAATAATAATAATCAAATGAATATTCTCTTTTATTATCACATTTGCTATCATTGATAAATAATAGTTAAACCTGAGTTTAGTTTGTTTCATTTACCATGACACGCTCCAACCAAATTATTATCACTATGTTTACTAATAGAGAATAATGATAACCTGTATTGCTAATTCGTATAATCCATTAAAATTTAACTAACAGTGGTTGATTCTGATTTCATTGAGAAAAACATGCATTTGTCAACATATCTGATAAATGAATATGTAAAATAAAAGAATATTTAAATTTCTGACAAATATATGAATTGGTCAAAATATCTTGACACATGTTGGAAAACTACTTGGCTTGTAATATAATGCAATTTTCCAAATTTTCAAAACTCACGCAAATTGTATATGAAATATCTTGAGACACTTCCGAGGTAATTCTGATATATGCAAGTTGTATTAACATATATCGATTATATATATATTTAAAAAAAAGAAAATTAAATTTCTAAATATTATTTTGAAAAAGCACACCAAAGTAAATAAAAAATCTATTCTGCATATGTGTCTATCAATAGGATGAATGCGTAGAGATTAACGGCAAGTGTAAATCGGGAACAAATTTTATTCCGATCCCATGCGTTTACTATTGCACAAATACTCTTGTGAAAGTGCGATTCCTTCTGTTTTCACACAATATAAGTGTTTATGTAAAGTAAGAATAAGTTATTGTCTATAACAAAAGTCAGAATTCAAAATAATTTTAGGCTTAGGACTGGAAACTATGCATATAAATATTACTTTTTTGGATAGCGTAGCAGGAAAAGAGAGCTGAAATAATGTCGCAATAATCCACATTAAATTCAATGTGGTTAGCATATAAAACGATTTAATTTTATAACAAGACTCTCTTGAGCTTATTAGATTACTTTTATAACAAAAGGTCGTTAGTTTTATTTTAGCAATTACGGAGTAAAGTCAGCTAGATTAGAGATTCTATTGCGTCGAGGAAGTAGACACTTGGGCAAATTAATTGAAACAACTCTATTAGTTTCCTTTATTCAATATACAGTAAGTTTCGTATCCCCTGGAATTATAGGGTGTACTCGCTTTCTATTTTCTCAGATTAGATAATTTGCAATGGTTTGCGTCAATATTGATCTATTTTTGCAGTGTACGATGAGATTTTTTGGGCTGTAAAAATATTGTGCCATCCGTGAAATACATCAGATTGTATCACGCCCAGACACTATTGTCTCGAGTGGACGTTACTCCAAGGAACAGTACGAAAATGTTAAAGCTGCACAGACACATTGGCAAGTCTTACAGAAAGATCGCGGATATTAGTGTTAGCCGTTCAACTGACATTTGTGTCATGAAAGTGAAGAAACACCCTGGATTCTCCAGTCTAAAATGTAAAAGAAAAACGCGATTGAAAAGAAAAACAAATAGACGATGTGTATGAAATCAGACAAAAGTGTGAAAAAACCAAAGATATTATTCGGTTTATTTTAGTTAATTAGCACAAGATTGTCCGTGTTAAATCTTTTAGATAATGAAAATTGTAAGCTTATCCAAATAAAAAAAAAGATCGCTAATAACTCCAATGTAGAAAAATTGTTCCAAAAACACTTAGGATATACGTAAATATTCAGAAGTACATATAATCACATACACACACACACACACACACACACACACACACATATATATATGTTTTAAAACATGTACATAATTTCTTCTATATATGTCCTCTTCCCTACAATAATATGTTTGTTTCAGTGTTTGGATTTAAACACCTCTTCGGGGGAAATGAAAATTCCGGGTAATACATAAGTATAAAAAAAATATAGCCTGACAATTGCGTTCAAAAATGAAACGTCATGTCACCAGTGAGTAATGGCATCAGAGATCTCATATTTAGACACGCTCTATATTGGATATTCAAAAATTTTAAATATAAATCTATAAATATACCATATATTAAGCTTTCTCTCTCTCTCTCTCTCTCTATATATATATATATATATATATATATATATGGATAATGTGAGAGAAAGAAAGCGAAAGTGAGGAACAGTTAAAGTAGTGAATTTGAAAGTATATATATATATATATATATATATATATATATATATATATAGGATTTATGACAAAACAGTTTGAAAGTTAAGAAAATTCGGACATATTATTGCCCACTCAGGACCAATAAGAAAATTAGTTGTTAGCAAATCTTCATTTTACAACCTATACCAGGATTTGTGATTTGAATATCCTTTGATTGGATGATGTGTGCAGAGGTGCAGTCATATCTGGATTTGCTCCACGAAATTATATGATCTGCTGTAGAACCAGCAGTTTTAAAATAGAAAAAGCCATTTGTGAAAAATTAGTGTAGCATGCAAAATGATACCCTGGAGCAAAGAAAATATAACTGGGGAAACGAAAATGCATCTTCAGAAATGCATCTTGTGATATTCTATCATTAACGCTTTGATTTTTTGTCATCCAGTTAGTAAACTATTTCCTTTTTGCGTGAATAATTTATTTTAAGTGTAGATCATGCTATTCGGAGAAGTCCTTATTCAATTATGAATTGGTATTTCAATAAACAAACATCGATATCTTTTGACAGTCTTTCTTGGAGCTTTTTAAATATATGTGCAATTTTTTGTTTTATCAGAATGTAATTCTCTTATCCTTGACTTTTAACAAACACGTTGTTCAAAGGTAAATTTGAGTTAGATGCACATCAAAGATAGAAGGAAATAATGGATTTCATTTAAGTTACTATTTTGTATTTTTTTATTTTATGGAAATTTTATTTGTGTTAAAATGTCATGATTTTATGTTTTTAAATAAATGTAAAATAAAAGAAGGTACAAACAACACTATTAACTTCTATGAAGTTAACGTTTGTATACCATTCATCAAACAGTCTGAACGATTTTTACTTACCTGAGTGTTGTTAATTGATTTGAATTTACTAATGTTTCTTGATTTTATAATGTATTCATTTGTTCCTTCTTTGGTTAAATTTGTGCACGTTTCTTCTGAATAAAACTTAAAGTCCACTTCATGAGAGTTATATTAAAAATGACGAGAGGTAGAAGACGCAGAAATGGAAGGAGAGTTACTTCTCGAATAATCAGGGGTGTAGTCTTATTGACATTATGTAAACTAAGAGATCTACACAGGCTTTATTTGAACACTCTTTATTCGCAAGAGAAGACTAAATAAAAGAAAACATGTTGAAAAATGAAAAACAGAACACCACATTTATGAAGGAGGGCCGAAAATTCTACGCCAACAGCTTCTTTTCTCGCACTTAACACCTGTGCAGCTCTCTTCCATATTCTTGCTTTCCTGACGGTTACAATTTCCAGGAATATCAATACCCATGTCTTAAACACTTGACTCCAGTTCTTTCTACATCACCCTGTATATCTTTTCTTTTCTCTCTACCTTTGCAACTGTCATCACACCTGTATTCCCATGCTTCTCTTGCTCCTTTCTCTGACACTTCCTGTAACTGGTTCGTCTTTCTCTTTGCTCTCCTACTATCTAATCTTTTTCTCTTATGTAGCTCTCTGGGCATAAGTGACGTCACCTCCTTGCTTGGGGTGAGACGATTAAAAAAATTACTAACATCTCTGTATCTATGTATTTCCTTCTAGAAGTGTAATGAAAAGCATAAAGAGAAAACATATTTCTAAAAACGAATTTATTCAGGATTTAGCAGTTGCGCAAAGACTTTTGCATCATGGTGTCCAAAATGAAACAGATTATTTGAATATAAAATGAAATATTTAATCATTAATTTTTTAATTTAATTTATTAAAGCAGAAGTATTTTAATTGATTGATTTAAGATTAACTTGAAACATTACGTCTATTTATTTTATAATAATAACTCTGGTTTTCCAACATTGATCGATCGCCTTGTCCGAAAAACTATCAAACGAACATATTAGAGTAGATAGACTAAACTATCGCCCGGTCCACACGTCTATTGAACAGGTGAAGAGGATCATGCCTTGTTCCCTGTTTAGGATGTGGTTTCCGGCTTTCTCTTTTTCAATCTTTTCATTCTTTTTTTTTCTCAATTGGAGTAGATAGACTAAACTATCATCCGGTTCACACTCCAGCCACGTCTATTGAACAGGTGAAGAGGCTCATCCCTTGCTTCCTGTTTAGGATGTTTCCGCCTTTTTCTTTTCCAATCTTTTAGCTCTTACGTAGCCCCCTGCACATCAGTGCATATATATATAAATATTATATATAAATACAGACTTATACTTTTACTCTTTGTCAGTGACGGTGGCATGGAATAGTAGTACGAGGATATCACACATGTAGGAAAAAGTTGTCGGAAATCGTTTGCGAGTGTTATTATCTCTTCTCGTCTCTTCTCTGCGTTCTCTCGATTATCTGCCAATGTTTTCTTGTCAGCCAAAAAAAAAAAAAAAACTGATCTAATATAAGCTGAAAATTTCACGCTTATTTTGTTTCTCCAGTTTTCTCTTAATTGTGTCATCTATGTCTAGACATATCCATCAATTAATTTCGCCGACTATTCCCTTTGAAGACGGCTGCCATTTGTTATTACGTTCTGGCGCTCTTGTTTATACGTTCTGCTTTCAATGTCGACCATGCTTTTGTCGTTCCTGTTTTGTTGTCATTTATATTTCTGTCGGGTCACAGAAACTTATTACATTCCTCTTACACCCATTTTTCAAAATGTTTATATATGAAAGTTATAATTGAATTTCTACACTTTCACTTCACTCTCACTCACCCGAAGAAATTGTACAAAAAACATATACATGTAATAATATACAAAAACTACTTTTAAAAAAGTATTTAAAAATATAATCATCGCAACTAACATTTTGTTTGTATTACGCTGCATGGATATATAAAATTAGTCAATTATATACAATAATTCATGCAAAAAATAATACAATTAACAAAATTAAATGTGATACTGTCCTCTCTACTTCCTGCTTCTGTGTGCATGTTTCTTCCTTCTTAATTATTTGCAAAATAACCTTCCCCGATGTAAAATCGAAGTTAGCTTTTTCAGTTAGGCATGTTAATGAATCAGGCTAGAATGCGATTTGCATGAAATAGTGTATTCTTTTTTCTTGTATTTAATTTCATTTTGTAACTTCTATTGAGTTTTTCGTCCGTCTACCTATTCTCCGACGCGTTCGCTACCGCGACGTGGTGGAGAACCATTGTGACTGAGCAGTTAGCCCCATCCTCACTAGGTGCTCAACAATTCGGACCTTACGCCACATCTAAGCCACATTTGAAAATGAATCACAATTACGACACGCTTGTTTAAATAACTTAAAATAATATGAGAATTTATCTTGCGCGTATTTTTGTAAACTTTCGTAATTTTCTGCCCGTCTCCAACACATATCATATCCACAACTGACTTATAGCTTCATTTACTACAGCATATTCACCGCCGTTCTAGTTAGATATTGACTCTGTCTTTTTTTATCTTTTCCTTTTATTTAATTATTCATACGTTATAAATTTTTCATTCCTTTATTCATTCATTGGAGTGCTTGCTCAATCCAATATTGGTCTCATATTGACCATCTAAAGTAGTGATATGCTTCAAATATAAGTCGCTTTCTTATCGAGTCTGTAAACGCCTGAATATAATCTTTAACCTAAAAAAAGATGTAACACATTGAATGAATAAAAATGCGGAAGGACCTCTATTTTTCTGATATCATTTTTTTATGTTGCTTAATAAAACACACGTCAGAAAAATTTGTAATATTTCAAAAATTGTTCTTTTGTTTTTGAATTTTTAAATTTTTTCAAAACACACACCTCAAATAAAAATTTTATAATACTTCAAATATTTTTCTCTGCGTCCTATCATACTAGAAGACATCACGATGCACTACTAGGCGATCATAGGCGATAGGCGCGCCCCATTTTACAAATTGACATCAGATAAATGACCTTCGTTTACACACTGTGTATCTCTACTCACTTCATCTTCACCCATATAGGTATGATTGTATCTTTTGATGATGGCATGTTGTTTGCTTGGAGAATTAGTCGTATCACCTGCAGTTCCAACTAACTTAGTCTAAAAATTGGGCCCGTCATTCTTTGAATACTATTTTCTATACTAACCGCAACTTCCACGTGCATTATTTTAAGAAAGGTTATCTAACTCTTTATCGCACGTGTTCTTAATTCCTTCCCAAATTTTCTTCTCTTGTATCCTATTTTAAAGCATACCTAGCAACTCATATAAAAAATTCCCTTTCTTCTGGGGGTTCTTATAGTACTCAAGATTGTCTATTTTTCAGTTCATGTAAAAGAACTCACACATAGCTGCATTCAACTAGTTCATACGTTTATGCAATCTACTAAAGGATTTATTTATGTGAAGTGCGTTTTCTTCTGCCATATTCGAAATTATCAACATATGATTCAATAACTGGAAGAGAACGAAACTAACTTTTCGCTTTCAACGATTTCATCGTCTCGGTCATCATTATTTCTTTCGCCAATGCGATTTCCTTTCTCAGCTTTATATCTCTCAACAACTCCTTTATTCCAGTGAAACGCCACGTATAAGACCGCTGCCAAGTGTACTACCATAATTAATGTGTGTTTACACATGTTATAGCGTTTAACTTCGCATTAAGACTCTCACGAAATTGGAAAAAGATGCTGTTCGAGAATCGTCTACCGTCCTCGAAGAGGCAACCCGGTTCGTTTTTAATCCATATTTTTTAACATAGCAAATCAATGCGCGTCAATTTACATATGTCATGTAAGATTTTACGTTCAGCAACGATGAGAATGAACACGAAATTATGTTTTATTATGATTTATCGTCAGTAACGGTTTGTGTGGTGTCGTAGTCAGAGGGAATCACGCACATACGAGGGAATTGTCGGGAGTTGTTGACTTGCGAATATTGTCATCTGTTCTCATGTAATCTTTGCTTTCTCTCATCTGACGGTGGTCTTTTCTCGTCAAGAATGAACTCCGAATTTATAAAGCTGAAATTTCTATGGATTTTGCCTTCTAGAGTTTTCGCCTATTTTTTTTTATCCATGGCTAGACACATAGGTCAATGATTTTCGATGATTATTGCCATTGAAGCCGGTTATATTTTATGTGATCAGACTTCTGTCAGTCCTGTTTAAATTTTCTACGTTCGATGTCGACCACACATCTGTCGGTTCTGCTTTTGATGTCAAGTAGTTTTCTGTAATGTCACAGAAATATATTACATTTACTGATAAAATATAGCAATGAAAATCTTTTTCTTCTTTTTCTTCTTCTTTCTTTTCTTCTTCATTTCTTCTTCTGTTATGTACCTTGTCCTTTCAGCAATCATGGTTTTCCACGTCTCCCTATAACTGGTGGATCTTAGAGGGTTTTCTCCTGTTATACCTCGCAAATTCAGTTTGGTCATCCGCCTGATCAGGCCTTTCAAATATGCTCTCCGCTGCTTTTTGTCCTGTATAGGCCTGTTAGTATCAGGTTCTTGAAGCCCTCTTTCCTCATGGCATGTTCCAGATACGTTAGCTGTCTTTTCCTGATGCTCTCTATTAATTTCCTTTTGGTTTCCATCCTTTCCAGAACATCCTCATTGCTCACATGCTCGATCCATGATATCTGCATCATCCTTTTGTAGACCCATATTTCAGTTGCTTCATGTTTTCCCTGCATCTTTGATGATATTGTCCAGCATTCACTGCCATATTAAAGAACTGACTTCACATAGCAATTCAGTACAGTTTTCTTTGTTTCTACTGAAATTTACCTCTTTCTTGAAACTTTATTCAGCTTCTGGAACGTGTACTTTGCCATGCAAAATCATCTACGGATCTCTGTGTCGCACTTTCCGTCTTCTGTCATAACATTTCCCAGATATTAAAACTTCTGTACCTGCATGACTTTCGTATTCCCTAAGTGTATTTGGCATTTGGGCTGTTGATGACCATGCATTCGGTCTTCTTGCAGTTTATTTTAGTCCTTTCTTGTCACACTCTTCAGCTACTTTCTGTAGGAGGTTTTGTAGTTTATTTTCTGTGTCTTCCATCGGCACTGTAGCGTCTGCGTACCTTATGTTGTTCAAGGCAATGAAATAGCAAATTCTCATGTAGAAATAATTTACACACACACACACATGTGGGGTGTGTGTGTGTGTGTATGTGCGTGTGTGGGGGGGTGTGGTGTGTGTATATGTGTGTTTCTGTTTGTATGTGACAGAGAGAGTGTATGTCTACTTAGTACTAAAATATATGGTTCACTTTAGTTTTATAACACTGCTTGAACAATATTCCTCACAGCTGAAAAAATATACAGTCGTGAGAGTTTTTATAATAACTATGACAGTAAGTTTTGTTAATTTAACACTGAAATGAGATATTAAATTTAAGAACTGAACAAAAGCAAATTGGTCCAAAGAATGATCGCTACTATACAGAATGGACACATCACAAAAGCAAGAATAGAAAAAAAATTATAATTGAATGAAAGTTACATCCGATCTTCGGTAATAAGTAAACACACTCACACACACACACACAGACACACACACACACACACACACACACACACAGATATATATATATATATATATATATATATATAT
>JBBBDQ010001213.1:3472500-3557500 GCA_037127315.1 Ascarosepion bandense | reverse complement strand
TTTAACACGGATATTTCTTCTAACCGAATTATGTGCTGACTATGTAGTATTTTTGATGTATAAATCTTCTAAAATATGTTCGGATTTTCTATTTTAAAAATGGTAAGTATTTGAGAACATTAATATTGGAAACTTTCCTTCCTGGCACAATTTGTAAACTTACCTTCTTTATATGTATATATAGTTAATATACACTCTATATGAAAATGTTCTTTTTGCACATGTTATATTAAATATAGCGTACAAAGCGTGTTATGGATTTCGGTAATTTTCTCCTACATTTGAAAATGAACTTTGATGTTGGATGGAAACTTGTAAAGGAACTTGCGGAAATTATGTTTAATGGCACGAGACATTTCGATAATAGCTTGTCATTTGTAAAAAAATACATGTACATATATAGAGGTAGGCTGTGGAGCATATATACACCGGCTTCTCGTTTACGAGCAAAAGTGTTTGCTACAATAACTATTCGATCCCATTTTCAGACACCTGGTCAGGCATATTTGTGTTCGGTCAACACCTGGAAAGCTGTCCTGTGATACATAATTCAACTATGGTGAACGTATCTTAGTTAAATGTTTCTGATAGACATGTTATAATCTGTTGTGTCGAAGTGTTTGAGCAATATTACTATAACAATTGACTTCGCACTAGCACAGTCGTCAAGAAATTCTGAAATTTTTTTCTACCCAATTTTCTTCACAAGACTTGAGTAAGTACGTGGTATACTTTGACGTCACCTGATGTGTATAACATGAAATATTCACCTTCATGACAACATGGCTATTTTAACATTAAAAAAATGGGTGTTATTCTTGGAAAGAGTACGTTATTACGTTATTACGTTATTAACGCTAGGCTATACATAAATATTTATATTCTAGATACACCTGCTTCAGTCGAATCATTATTTTATTTTTTATTTCAATACTGGATATTGTGTCCTCAGATTTGTGCAGGAGAATTCTTTGTTTAACAACCGGCTTTCGTTAGTTACGGCAGAAATAATTCAACCAAAATTTCGTTCTCGAGAAGGCCATACGTATTATAAAAATAGACTAATTTACTTAGATGGGGTTTTTTAAGAAAGCTACTAGCGATATTTACCAAAATGTAAATTTAATCCCAGGTAATATTAAAAAGTGTCCTTTCTCAAAGAAATACTCCTTTCCAAGCCAATATAGTTGACTATAAAGATTATTTGAAAATATTAACAGAAAAAATGCAAAACAAAACCTCTTATTTAACATAAATTCATAAATCCTTATGAAATTTCAGTTGAATTTGAAACAATTAAATTTTAAACTAAAGAATCACATATAGGAACATATAAGTATATTGAAATTTGACAACCAGAATAACAGTATTTACTAAAACTCCAGATGAGACAAATGTGGATTTGGATGAGAATCTGCGAGCAAAGCACTAAGCCTTGTCCACTGATGATGTGAAAACCTCGATTTCGTTTAATAAATGAGGGATAGAGGTGCAGCACCCGTTTGCATAACCGCCAATAGTCGTTGGATCCGAACTTGCGGTCAGGTATGCGCTGTCACATTCTCTCAGCAAACATTCAGGATTGGCGTCATTCAGGATTCTCTTGCACTCATTACGAGCAGACATGAATATGGCGCCTGTTGTGGTCAGATGACTGTCTCCGAAATAGTCGAAAGTGGTGATTCCTGTGGACAATGGCGGCCGAACAGGCAGGAGAGAACCAAGATGAGGAATGAGGTTTGAGACGAAACTTCCTGGTAGATATGAAGGCATCAATGCCAGCTTTCACCCAGGACGAAATCTCAGAGGCACAGGCATCAACCGGGAGAAGCTTATTTTTCCGCAGTTCCCGCCTGTGGAACTCGATTCCTTAAATGCAAGGTCAACTCTCATCTCTTAACTACTGGACTCTACTTCTTTCCACACTGTCCTGTAGATCCTTTCCTTTCTCTCCAACTTCGTAATTGTTATCACACCTGTATTTCACTTCACTTGCTCCTTTCTAAATGGTTCTTCCTTCTCCTCATTCTCCTCTAATCCTTTTACTCTTATGTAGCCCCCTGCACATCAGTGGCGTTACCGCCTTGCTCGGGGGTGATATGATTAAAAAAATAAAAATTCAAAGAATATGCATTACATTATAAGAAAACGTCCTACATTGCTTGCCTTTACATAAAAGGATTGCAGAATAGTTTAGAATTTATTATATTGAAAATTTAAAAAAATTTCTAATAATAATTAGAAATAGGAGAAAACTAAAATTAATAATAAGAAGAACAAAATTAACAATAAATGGGCCCTGATATCGAAGTATATCTGTCTGCAGAGGGTGGCTAGCACAGAGCAGATATGTGCATTATACTAGAATTATAATGAGTGGTTCTTAGTTACAATAGCTTCGTCTACCCAATTTCCGTCAGATTATATATATATATATATATATATATATATATAAGTGTGTGCCTGTGAATGAAATTTGTACGTGTGTGTATGTATAGTATGTATAGTATGTATCCTTTTATCTCCATCCCTCTCTCGCTCTCCCTCTCTCTCTCTGTCTCTCTCTCTCTCTCTCTATATATATATATATATATATAGATAGATAGATAGATAGATAGATAGATAGATAGATAGATAGATCCCTCACCTTTTGATATCTAGCGAAACTGAGACGCTTAGTCAAGCGAACAAATTTCAACTGTAAGAATTATGAATAATTTCTTCAGATTTGTTATCCCACAAACACATATTGTGTTTATGAACAACGCCATGTCACACCTATTCTTAATCAGAAAATACAAGACTCTTTTGCTTTCATCCCATCTGGAGAGAAATTGAGAAAAATTTACATTAATTCCACTGGAGGAGACCTTGGAAGAATATAATTACATGTAAACATTTTTTACACAAAAACATATTATTATCTTTCTATTTATATGTACTAATTGGGTGTGTTTTGATTTATATCCATATGTCGTATACGTCTTTACGTTCACATTTGTAAGATGTCTTTAATAAACACATAATTTTATTAAACAAACCCTATGTGCACACTGAAGTCTTCACCACATTACGAGATCTTATTATTTTTTAAATTATTTAAGGAAACACACTTGCAACAAAAATATAATTTTAAAATTTTATATCACAAAAACAGTATAGACTAATAATATTTTTTGAACAGGAATACAAACAAAACTAACCAAGACAATTTGACATGCCGTTTTGTAATTTTCAAGGTCGGTAGATGTTATTCTTTGAACAAAAATAAGATTAGATTGCAAATCTTTAAACAGACGACTTATTTTATTAAACTTTTTTATGTCTCATCCTGGGTTCTATCAATTAATTATTGTGTTCTGCTAATATAAAATGAGTTTTATTGTTGCTTTAGGGATGTTAAATAAGAGTCTCAATTCATAATATAGTTTTTATTATAACTCGCTACTACCGGTTATAATAATATATATTGGCTGATTCCAACGGTAATCTAACAAAGACTTTATCAAAATTCTATCATAACTGTCTAAGAAGCTTGGATATTTATCTAAAATATCCCGACTTAGACAAGATTACACAAAATCGTGTTTAACGCGTAGAAACCGGTCATCCCAACCGCGAGATTGCACTATTTGCATTGACTGTTATTTTTTTTTTCAGCCGAGTCTACGTAGAAAGATACTGCACTGATTCGTTCACTGGTCGAATACAGATAATTTATCTGTCAATTTCAAGCACTTGCGGAACTCTGAATTTTTACTCAAAGTTTCCCTACTGACACAGAATATGACACAAAGACAGGTTAATGTGAGAAGCACGAGAGGTTATATTTATATCAAATCTTAAAATTTATCCAACCATCACCAAAAACCGGAATAGACACTAAACATTAATTTCCTCAGCCAAGTCTCATTTCTTCGAACGAGCCATGGCTGTGTCGAACTCTTATCGAATACAGAGACATTGTCAATTTTTTGCAGCCGAGTCTTTGTCCGGAGACAAAGTCCCGGATTAGTCGTTTTTTGACAGATGATAAATATTTTAAAAGCCAATTAACAGCTCTCGCGGAATCCTGAACATTTACCCAAATTCTTCCCACTCAGAGGGGTTGTGACACAAAATCGGATTTGATGTGAGGTGGGTTACAACACATGGTTTGTTTTAAATTTGAATTTCCGCGTGCGTACATTCTGGAAAAAAATTCCCCAGCTAATGCATACGTGGAATTAAGAGCTTGTCTATTTTTCCCAGAAGAGCCACGGTCCGTTCACATAACATCAACTGAGTCTCTAACGATCCACAGACAGAGATTCCTACAGGCACGTGTTTAGTCAAAACGCAGTGTATTTACCCAAGTAATAACACCAGAGACAAAATGTGACAGAAGTTCGGATTCAATGCGAATGTTTCCGAGCGCGTACCATTTTGGCAAATGTTTCCTGGCATCCGGGATTTTGTGTTTTTTATCTTTAGCCTAGCCTATTCCCGCAGATACATACTCGTCTGAGTCTCTCGCCACCCGAAGACATAGTGTTCGACACAATCGAGTTCGAGTGCAACGCAAAGTATTTACCCTGATTTTAAACACTGAGACGTGGGGATAGACATGGTCGATTTTCGTAAAGCCGAGTGAGGCGTATGTACTAATTGTCAAAATTTGCCCAGCTCCCGCTTACGCAGGATCGTTCACTAAACCTCTCTAATCTTTTCTGCGGACTCTGTCACTAGACGAGATATCGACTACGCCGTTCTCCTTCAGAAGTAAATGGAACAGTTTTAATAACTTCAAGCCCGCAAGGACACTGGTGAATTTATCGTGAGTCCTCCTCACTGAGTAGGGATGTGACACAAATTCAAAAATTCCGAGTAAAAAACGAGGGCGCAACATTATGGCCAGGTCTAAAAGTTTTACCAAAGTCAAACGCTGCTTGAAAGCAAAGAGCTTGTCTGTCTTTCCCAACTGATTCCCTGCCGATATACAGAGGCCCGACTGACAAAAAGCTTGTCTGACTCTTTCCGGTTCGTGCATTTTTCGTCTATATTCTGGTCTCCACACAGAAACAGGATGTAACACAATGCCATATTATTGAGAGAATTTCGAGCGATTAAGCCCGGACAAAAATTTCAAATAGACAGTGCACAAGTTAGTGTCGGTCACTTATTTTTCCTTCAACTGAGCATCGTCTGGGTTCATCTCCTCTCTTCTCACAGAAAGAGATGTGGACAAGGTTCATTTCATGGTGGAAATCTGGGTATCTAGCTGCCTCTCTATTCAGGTTGGATGCGGCACAAGACCATTTCATAGTAAGAAACTCTGGGCCTTTAAGTCAGGGCAAATATTTTCCGTAGGCCTTGCAAAAGTCAGGTACATGTCTATTTTTCTCCAGACGAAACTCTGCTCTTCTAGGGTTCCTCTCCACCCGAGGCAGAGAGTCCGACCAGTTGAGTGTGCTGCGGAACTCAGAAGTTAATGTTTATTTATTTAAGATCTTTATATAAAGCACCTTACCTAGTGAATTTGCTTTACCGAGTGTGAATTATCTCTTCCAGAATATCAACTTTTGATATATTTTATTTGCTTGAATATTTTATTACATGTCATTCATACTTTCCTCATTCTGGCAGGTTTGAACTTTGTATTTTTTCGTTTTAGGTAAAGCATTAGCTCTTTCTGTACGTTTCCTTTTTCTGCTACTCATATTGTACGGTCAACGGATACATAGTTTTTTGTACGTCTAAGATATGATGCAGAACTTGAATAGGTTCTTTCATTTTTACGGTCTGTCTTCAGTAAATATTTTCTTTAACTCATTCTGCCGGCTTTTGTGTTCCCATTTTTCTTTTCATCATATAAATTACTTTTCTAATTCGTGAGTTTATTATGCCGTTTTATTATAGTTCTATTACATTTTTCTGTATCGGAATAAACATTTTCAAACAGTTTGTGTCATTTTGTTATCTGTTCTTATTCTATGTTTACCTGCTAGCAACTTTTCGAACATGCATATAATATTTCTTGCGATCATCACTTCTGCCCGTTACATGCAACCCAATGTATTGTGATTCTGCGTTATCTAGTATACACTGAATATTCTCGTAGTACCTCCTCACGCAACATTCCATGTTTTGCTTTTTTCGTCGCAATCTAATGAGTACCAACAAATCATTCAGCTTGATCCTTTGATCAATGATGATAAATCAGTATAGAAATATTCACCCGAGAACAATCAGTTCAATTGAAAACATTTTACAGAATTATATAAATTAGTAAACAGTGAATTATGTAGTGTTATCAGAGACTTTGACATTCAGAATGTCTGGCAAACTGTTGATATATAAAAAAATCACTGTAGCAAAGGAATTTGTTTTTATTGCACTGAAAAATCTCAAGCCACTTAATAATGTTATTCACTACCAGCAGATAATACGATCCGTTTACAGGACATGCAAGACTTACGTGAAATCTTAACCATGAAGTTTTAGTCTTTGGCCATGCTTAGATTTTTGCGGGAGCTGATTTTACTGCCAGAGTGAAACCTTTGCAGGCTTGTAATAAATTTTTCAATGTCTGTGTCCATTTCCTTTTAGTATGTATTACTACTCAAGACATTTTATCCTTGAACTCCCTGAATGTTCACTATAAAATACAGTTAATATCCACTTTTCTAACATGATAGATATTACTAATCTTTGAGCAAATGTTTGTATTCTGTCCCATAGCGAGTAAGCGTTCAAGTCTGGATTAGGTTCTAAAAAATCGTACATCTTATAGTTTTTTGTAGTTTTCTTTTATTTGTTAAAGATAAACTTCTTTAAAAAAAAAATTACTTTATATCTTCCAAGGTAAATACCTAGTGTTCATACTAAATTAGTTATAACAGTTTTAATTTCTGCTTCATTCTTTAAAACTACAATAAAAATAACTTAATACAGTACAGAAGTTTTGTTATCAGACTTGATGAATGATCGGCCTGACTTAATTTTTAGAATGGTTCCGTTCTTAAATCGTAAAAAGAATATGATGTCACTCCAGTGTTGCAATCAACTCACGTATGCGTAGGAATGCTTTTTTTAAAACTAGAAATTGATAATAGTTTTGTGGTTTGTCTCCAACCGAAAACTCTTTCCGTGTTCAAATTTGTGAAATTTTTCATAGAAAAACATTTTTGTTGGCGCCTCGTTTTCGTTCGGGTTGTCTATTTTTTTCTGTCGGTAAACGTGAACGTAAAGCATGTGAGAAGACTTTCATCTTACCGCCATGATTTTTTATTTAGAGTTACGCTTCAGTACCATAGTCACGAGCTTTTAAAGTAAATACGATTTCTGCTATCGGATCGTAATGATAAATCTGACGTTAGTATTTTCTGGATTTTTTCTAACGTTTTCTGACACTTATCAGTTAAGTTCTTATCAATTCTTTATGAATTTCTTAAGCCACTTCATCAGTGGAATTCTCAAATTCCGAATATTCGGTATGTAAATTTGATAAGTTTCTAGTTAAGAAATGCATGTAAATTTATTAAAGTTTGTTCGGATATTCATATTAATAACACTTGCTATCGTCGGATGTTTTTAATGACCGTTTTTGCCAAAAATGTTTCTTATGTCTTGATTTTAGGCAACAACAATTCTCACTTTTCTTCATTGAGTTTTAACCTGTAATTTCTTTTTATTTAGTTCTTTTTCTTTTTTCAAAATATTTTTACATACTTGAATGTATTGTTCTTTCGATGCATCTTTCTTCAATATATAATCTAGACAATCAACTGCGAAATCACGGTCTGCTTGTATAGTGGCATCAGCTTGAGAAAGTATATATCTGCAGCCATTCTATCTTAAAAGAGAGTAGTTTGAACGAATACGTATTTTGCGTATTCATTGTTATTAACTATGAACGGCCTTCAAATTGTTTTTGCGAATGCGCCTCTAAGATCCACATTCGAAAAAATTTTTTTCACTAGTAATTTTGAAAAATTGTCTACGTACATGGTGAGGGAATATTTTGTCATACTAAACATTTGTTTAACCCATTCGGACAATCTGTACAAACAAGATTTTTTCCTTTACATTTACTGCTGCTGCTCACTATTTGAGATGAGCAATTCTTTCAATAACACACTATTTTCTATGGTCACTTATCCTTTTTGGCGTGCTTAAATGCTGCGAGAGCTACATTACGTTAGAATACCGACCCAACTCATCAAACACAACATCGGAAAAACATCTCTTCAATTCTTCCTTTAAATTTTCATTTTGCTTTTTGTAAACTGGTCATTTGTTAACTTTTTACAATAATGAGGTAAAAGTTTATCCCATCACTCGAATAATTCAATCAAGTCTGTGTCAAATAAACATGTATTTTAAAATCAAACCTTAATTTTTACACACTTGTTACGAATTGAATTATTGCAAGTCACTTTACCAATTACAAGTGATTCTTTAGCCGACGGGACATATGCGTTTCTTGAAGTTCTATTCAATGTAGGATGTCCGTCTGCTTCCCATGTGGATTTGTAGATTGAGATAAAACTACCTGTGTCATATTACATTTTACATTCACTTTATTAATTTTCCCTTAAATTCTTTAGTTTTCTATAATTTTTCCCGTCTCAATACTATTTATGATTTTCTCTACTTTTATAGTGTAAATTTGATACTTTACTTTTCCACACTTGTTGCACTTTAAATTTTTATAGTTACAATCTTCTCCGAAATGTAACAATCGACATCTGAAACATGGAATAGTTTTTTTCTAAATTTTATTTTGGCTCGTATATATGCGCAATATTTTTCTTAAACTTCCTGCGTATCGCGTCTCAGATTAAGATTCTGATATTCATCTTTATTTCATATAATATTAAATTTCCAGTTTCCTTAGAATTCTGCGTTTTTCCACTCTTAACCCTTTGAACAAAAAGTAATTTCTTAGACATATTCGGAGTTACATCTTATTAACCCCACAAAAGTTTCAGAAAACAGTTTTAATTGTATTGAATACAAGCACTTGTATCTTGAACGAACCATTTTCTAATTTATTCAATAAATAGAGATTCCGCAATATAATGGTTACTTAAAGTTTTGTATATACATTAATATTGCTTCACACTTATTGATCTTTACTTAATAACGTGCATGTGTAAACTTGTAACGCATAAGGACAAACAAATAGTTCACTGCATGTATACTTCTGTGTTTATAAACAGGTTTCGTTCTCGTAATATAACGGTTCTTCACCGTTATTATCCAATACATATTTTTTACTATATGCCTGAATTTAATATCCATATTTCAAATATTGTACTACTATAAATTCGCATTCTACATAATACACATTTATCAATGAACATATTCAATTTTCTACTCATTAATATGTTAGAATTTGCATTTATTATTTTAAAGACGAGTTTTTTCAAATCTAATAGCAATAGATAATTAGGTGAATTTATTTTAATTTAGATATACGTAACGTGATTGAGGTTAATTTTATGAGTATTAAAAATAAATTAAAGCATAATTTAACAAAACATTTAAATATAATAAAACTATATTTTAAATCAATAAAAGCTGTTCTTTAAAAACAGAATTCTGAAATATTAATCTGTGATGATTTCAGTCGTACATAAAAACGCTGCTATAATAGATTTACTTGAAAAATATATACTTTATTTTGTGGTGGTTACTTTCAAAACGTAAATTACCAGTACATACGTGTTAGTATAAATAATTAGTAAAATAATGTTCAATGGTCTGATATCATTGTTATATATGAGTGTCTACATGTATACAAAGATATCTTTCTTGTCCCTTCCTGGTATCGGTGATCATTGCTGTCCGAAACTTTTTTATTTCATAGCGTTTAGCAATAGTTACCTTTTCACTGATTCTCCAACTCTCAACTCATTTACACAAGCTCATTATGTAGATTACTTTCTGTTACTCTCTGCCCAAAATTGAGTTCAACATATCCCGTGAGTATAAGACTATCTAAACACAGGTTCTTCAGTAATATCCAAGAAATGTGAAATTATTATTTTTAGTTTGAAGAGAAACAATCCTTTTGGTTTTCTTTTCCTAAAACATTATCGTTGCTTTATGATTTATCTATTGTGTTCTGAATATTCTTTGAAGGATCCATATTTTTGTTGCTTCAAATCTCCTCTTCATTTGTAAAGAAAAATGTGCATCCTTCAAAACCATTCATTTAGGAAGACTGATATTGCATAGGCTTTTAGCATTCTTTTATTTGTTATTGACGAAATTTTTTTCTGTTTATATATTCTATTTTAACATTTAGATGACATCATTTGCTATTCTATTGAGCTCTCAAATGTTTGCGTTATATTTTCCATCGTCTGTTAAAACATTTTCCATGAAGTTAAATTTATCTACTTGTTTGATTTTGATATGATCAATACCAATCTCACAGCGTGATCTATGTAACTAGCAGATGGCCACATATTCTGTAGTCTTTCAATTGACAGGAAATCCTTTCTTCTCGAATTCTTTTAATACAATGAGTTAGAGTTACTGCAATTTGCCTTCGTTTTCTGCCATAATATTCCATGCGTATCTTTTGTGATTAAAAGCAATAATAAAACATAGTAAGACTTATAATTAATACTGATACATTCAGCATCGAATTTCGATGAATGTAAAATACATGCACCTAGATTCAACATTATCTTAAGAACTTTATCTTTTTGTTTTTTTTTTCGTAATATCGCCATAACACGTTTCTATTTTAGTTCTATTCTCCTACGTGCTTTATTTAATAAATTTACTTCTTAATGTGTCTATTTCATTCTTAAAATCAGTCTCATAATACATAAATTTGTGAAGCATTTTTTTATTTAGATGCGATAGATATTACTTACCTTTTCTTCGGATATTCATTGACTTTGTCACTAATACTATAATCGGCTTGAATTGTAATATATTTCCCTTACAAATTGTTTTCTGGAAAATATGTGTCTCAAGTCCAGTATCTGTTATCATTCATTCGACTATTAATGGGTGCTTACTTCGAAAGAGTTTATTTTATTTAGTGTACAAAATCAGTATCTTGTTAATGGCATTATTTTCTCCTTAGGTTACATTTTACAGGTGAATGCTGTTGAAAGTCAAGTGATAACAATTTTTTTAATTAGTACAGTTGTTAGTTTGTGATTACATAGCGCTAACTAACAATGTTCAAAAAGAATAGTCTTTGCTATATCAATAGGTTTCACTGGATTAATGTAATTTTAAATCATTAATCTTAGATGGTGACATAGAGCTGATAGTTTAGATATTTCTGAGCAGGTTTAGAGCCACGTATTACAAGCATATACACATTTAAATCTCATGTGAAAACATGGTTTAAAAGCATAGGTGAATGTTTTCGTTTTGTATTTAACAATATTATTTTCTAAATAACAATTTTGTTTACATTTTATATTTTGTCTTCATATTTATTGTTATTTTCAAGATGTATTTTCTTGTTTCCTGTGTAAGTTTAAATACAGATAATCTGATTATCTACAGATTATATTGTTATCAGAATGTGAATAATTTCGGCTTTTATAAGCCTAGATCTCACATTTGTTTTGCTTTAACCATGCCAGTTTTACCATTCTTCAAATATCACCAATTCTTGTGTCGAGTTGTTTTGTTTTTTTGCTCGTTATGTTCAAGTGTCAGTTAGAATCAATTCATGTCGTATTGTTTTCTTTTTGCAAAATATTCAATATGTTTGCTCTAAAATTTGATAAAGTTATATTAATATAGGGATGCTCTTTATATATGCTTAATATTTGCAGTAACTTTTGCGTATTTTTTAAAGGTTTCTGTTTGTGTGATATGTTATTTTTGTGTTATTCATAAATATCTGTCATATTTTTTGCTGTGTTTTAATATATGCGTCGCTGATGTCTGAGAAAATTTCGCACATTAAACAAATATACAACACGCACACACGCACATACTCATGCACGCATGCATGCACGCAAAATAAGCACCCACAGAGACTCGGTCTATTTACATTCTTCAGCATATTGTCCTCATCTTTGTTTCCATATTCACTATGTTTTCGGCCGTTGTACGCTTCGAACTTATTCCCGTGAATGGAATTTCATACTGAACCATTTATTTCATTTACCGGAGAATACTGATATAGTTACACATGCTTCTGCCAGATGGCTCAGTATCAGTTATCTCTCTTGATCTTTACTCCGCTTCAGCCAAGTATTGGACACACAACTCTTAGGGTCAAGTCAATAGAAGTGATCAATATTTTTCCATGTGTTCTTGAGGATATTAAAGTATGATTTTTTTTTTACTAATGTCTCATAATATCTCAGTAACCACTTTTAACAAAACTCATATTAAAATTTTGTTGTTTGTTATTGTTTTCGCTAGAAAGACCTATTACTGGTTTCCATATTGTGGAACATTATATTTATCCCGGCCTGACGGAAGTAATTATATTAATTGCATTATTAATTGTTGCAGATCAGACGGAAGAAATTGTGTTGGTCCGTATTATTAATTTTATAAATCGAAAAGAACCATAAAAAAAGTTGTTTGTTTTAATATATAAAGCAGGTAATAAAATGAATTCCCATATGAGCAGAGGAAGGCAAGGGGTCGCAAAACCTAAATCTGAATAATATAAATGAATTAAATTTTCCGAGTGTGCTACTGGGAGAAGTACAATTGATGTTTGAGATACACAGCAGATAAAAGTAAAAAAAAAAAACTTGATCACTGGAAAGGAATGTCACCAATAAAGAAAATAATTGATAAGTAAAAACAAAAGTTAAATTCTGACGGCAGGAGAGAAGTGGAATTAAAATTTTCAAAACTGATTTACACCGCATAAAAAAGCAAAACTTTTAAACAAACTATATTTTTTATTGTCGGAATGCATTGTCCCAAATAAAGGGAAATATTTTATGAGCACAAAAGGTTAAATATCATGAGAATAAAATGAAAGTTAAAATTTAGTTGGAAAAGATTTATAAACATAAAAACTAGATACTTCCGGCTTCAAAAAGAAAAAGCCGAAAAGAAATGATGTCACCAAAATAGATCCTGCTTCATTAGTAGAACCAGGGGAAAGAACAGAAAGGTGGCTCCGCGCAAGGACGTGGGCGAAAGTGATTTCATTGGCCTGAGATTGGATTTGCATGTTCGCTAATGAATTTGGGTCAATCATAAAAATAGAGCCCCGAGGAGGCCAGAGAGTTGTTGCGCCGAACATGGTCACAAAAACCAGCCTTCGGCAGTTTCCGCAAAGTTTCGGTGTGAAGCGAACAAAGACAATTTTGAATCGTCACAAACTTGAAACTCTGATATTGCCAAACAAAAACTCTAATTAATATTAAGAAGAAAACGCTTCTTTTAGACGAACCTTCCGCTCTATTGTCGACTAAGTAGAGACAGGGGATTTGCGATTGTTTATATTATTTTATTTTTTTGTATGTAAAGACTTTTTTGTATCTTATTCGTGTGCAATTCAGTTTATTTTAGGTGCCGTTTTCATTAGGTAAAATGTGCGCGCGCGTGCAGTCTGGTTCAACTTGTTGGAGAGACGGCTAGGAAGACTTAAACGTGACTTTCTTGAGACCGAAATTCACGGCGTGGGCGGGGAAGAACACCGTCGTAATAGTCGACTTGAAAACTAGTTACTGAATCAAAGCTGTGCGTCAGTTTACAGTTTTATTCATTTCTACGTTTGGACCAATTAGTCGGTTATTGTAGTCAAACATATTTGCTGATACCTTAAGTTTTCAGATTTTTAAGTCGTGTTTTCTCTCTAATAATTCAGCTTAATTCAACAGGGAATAATTTTTACTTTCATATGTGGTCAGTGACCCACGACTTTTCTTTTACTCCAGAGGTAAGGACTTCCGGTGTTCGCAAGCATATACTAAGTTGACGCTCGTTTCTCCTTTATATTTCTTACCACAGCTATATCAAAAGGTATACGCACAGGCGTTAACAATGTTATCCGCTACACGAGATTTTATTTGCATTTTTGAAGGTCGTCCAAGTGTTACTTAGACAACAAATATTTTTAATTGTTCCTATAACTTCTTCGCATAAGGTAGGACGACCAAGGCAGTTTTTTGAGTTTTGTTTTACACCTGCACCGTTCTATCCTTGTTTTTTATAGTTACTGTCATGTACACATGTCAGTTGTTATGTTATATGCTACTGATTGTACTGATCACTTTTTCATCATATGACTCAGTGTCAACGCATAAGGATTTTGCTCGATAATGTAAGATGTGGACTAGGGCAACAAATATGAGAACAAGTGAATAAAACAATCTAAAATGTGTAAATAATTACATTACAACATCTCAGAAATATATATATATCTATATATATATATATATATATACAAATGTAACGAATATACCCCTACCGTAAAAAATGACGTATTTGAAAGGTTAGTATATATATATATATATATATATATATATATATATATATATATATATTAAGACCTTGAATAAAAACATTGTTTTTCAGCATATGGTGTTCCCAGAACTTCGTGCATGAAGTTTCATTTGCTAATGCATATTTAAATAAGTATAATAAGCAAGTTTGAAAGTTAGAGTATATGATTTCACTGACGAGTAAAACATGCTGGTTTTCTTGACAAAAATGTGTGTCTACTGGGAATTTTACTGCTCTATATTTTTGAATAAAATCCTATGCTAAAATGCAGATATTACTTCGTGAGATATTGACAGTTACCATGCTCAGTCTGAACAACGTGCAGAGACCAGTTTCGACGCTTCAAAAATAATGCTTTTCACGTTGAATATAAAGAAACTCTGGCACAAACAAAAAATTTGAAAAAGAAGATTTACAGTTAATATTTCAAGAAGATTCATGTCAAGCTGAAGTTAAATTTGCAGAAAAATGAAAGGTAGGTCCAAAGGCAGATTGAAAAGGCTCGAGATCATTAGGAGAGATTCAAAAGCAGGAACAATGGATGCCGTTGGAGTTTAAGCCGAGAGACATCGAACGATATTTTTTTAACTGTGAACAGCTGCTTCATCAACGGTAAAAGGAAATCGATGCACTACAATAACCTTAAGCACAGATACGCATCAACATTTGTAACACAGCCAAATATCCTTGGTTCGAAGATTGTGCTCTGCATTTAGTGAGATCACCTGGGTGTAGTTTATTATGAGCTGTTCAAACTAACCGAAAACATCACGAGAGATTGCTGTCAACTCCAACTGATGCGTTTGAGTCAAGTATTAAAAAAAGATCCGCACCTCTACAATCGGAGACAAGACAAAATTTGTAACATGACAATTCTAGGCCACAAAGTGCAAAACGGGAGAAAACGTAGATATATGGGCAGTTCTATCCTACTCGCTATATTCAACAGACATTGTCCCGTCTGATTATCACTTCCTCCAATCGATGTCACAGGTCATATCTGAGCCAATTTCGCTCATTTTGAAGATGACAAGAAATGGATCGACTGGTGGTTAATCTAAAAAGGACTTGTCGTTAACAATGTTTAATTCAAGAAAGATTGAAAAAAGTAGTGTCTAGAAAAGGACAATACTTTCAATGGCCTGCTATTTACTAATTTCTGTAATTTCTTAAAACATTGCTTTTGATGACAGGGGAATTAAGGAAAGTGTACAAAAAGTAGTGACTATAATGTAATGTTTCACTTTAACAAGTTTCTTCATAAATTTGTTTAAAGACGAATGATTTAAATTATTTTTAATTTTTAAATCTAACAGAGACAGCATGTTGATTGAAAATATTTTCCCAAGTATTTTGTACACATGGCACGTATCTGAGCAATGAAACCCATATTCAATCAACAAACTGTGTGGATTATGAAAATTAAAAATAAAGTAAATTAAATGATTCATCCTTATATAATCTCTGAGGAAGATTGTTAAATTAAAACGGAGATTATTTTTTCTTAAATGTTTTCAATTCTTCTGGTCAACTTACCTCATTTTGATCCATATATATTACTAATATCTGCGGATGACTCTCTCTCTCTCTCTCTCTCTCTCTCTCTCTCTCTATATATATATATATATATATATATATATACAAACACACACTGCTGGTTAATCTAAAAATCTGTATTTGCTCTACTTTTGTATATCTTTTGTACTTTGTATCGAGCACTTTTTCTTATTTTTCTTGTGGTTGGTTCCGTTTGGTTTTTTTTTTCTTTACTGCGGAGTATTGAATGTTTTGTTCTTGTTCCGCGGATTTCTTTTTTTCTCCCCATTTATCCGACGCCTCAGTGCACCGGATTGTAACGTAATTAGGTTCTGTTTGTTAGTGGTTTTTGTTTATCTTAGTATAAATTTACAGCCTAAATACTTACAGAGTCTATTTAGTTATTATTTTGATTCTTATATATATATATATATATATATATATATATATATTAACAATCTATATATTTGAAATTAATTAAAACTATATGTAGTTATTCACCTTGACAATACCACCGGTTTTAAAATTTTTGTGTGTTGGTGTGTGTGTGTGTTTTGTGTGTTGAAGTCTCTATGCCAATAGATATATTTGAAAAAATGAATATATATCAGCATAGTGTGAGAGCGATTGTTTGTGTGCGTTGCTGTTAATTTTGTCAGTAGTGCATTTTAATATTCTATGTAATATAAAATAGAGAGCAATTTTTGTTTTCTGTAAAATTAAATTATTTTGAATTCATATTTGAGCATTTGATGCACGTATCTCTTCTACTGCTTTTCTTCTCTTTCTTTCTACATATCTGCGGAAGTGTATCCATATTTATCTGTATATTTCATATTTCTCTCTCTCTCCTTATATATATATATATATATATATATATATATATATATATATATATAAAGTGAAGCAGAGAACCACATACAAAAAAACAAAATCAAAAACAAATAAATGCATTCTCAGATATATAGATAGATAACCTTCGTATTCTATACTCGTTTTTGTTCAATGTATTAGTGAATTTTCCTTGCAACTATTATTTTAATAACGCTGATTTGTTCAATAGTTGACTTAATCCAATATATTTCTTTTTCCCACATTCTATACATCTGAGGTTTTATCACATCACTATATGCTGTGTAATTTATTATATTAATACGAATGTAAGAATATTCCTAACCCAATTTTAGCTGCACCAACTCTCGCGATTTTCTTCAGTCTCCTGGAATGTTTCTTGTAATAACCTATCAAAAATATCGTCGATAATATCAGGTTAAAACTTTGAAGTGTATAATTTTTTAAAATTTCCAAACTTATGTGAATTTATTCTTATGTAGGTTGTTCATACTTAATATGGCGAAGTATGTCATACACTGGCATGTTGCCGAATATATGACGTCACTAATGGAAGGAGAAAATAAATGTTAACCTACACGCAGTCTTACACCTATGTTCAGATGCATCCGCCTATTCGAAGATATTTATCTTCGAATAGGCGCATGCATCTCTCTTTAAATCTTTCTCGTTCCCTAAGATTAGCAACTAGGTTCCACACTTTTACTGTGAAACCAATAAATTGTAAACGCAAATTCTACTCCAGCAGCTTCTTTTCTCGCACTTCACGCCTGTGGAGTTCTCTTCCCCATACTTGCTTTCCTGACAGTTACAATCTCCAGGTGTTTAATTGTAAAGTCAATAGTCATCGCCTGTCTCACTAACTTCCATCCCCACTCTCATGCGTTTCTACATCCATCCCACTATCATCAGTACTCTCTTCCTGACATCCCCTGCAACATCTCACATTCCTCTGATAACATTCCTCCTCGTCCAAACCACTCTTATCAGTAATCTCTTCCATCTTCTACTCTCTCCCTGACACCTCCTGCAACCTCTCACTCCTAACTTTTCCTCCTATGGAACCCCCTACACAACACTGCTAGTAAAATGTCTTGCTTGGGGCGAGACGATTAAAAAAAAAATCTATCTATCACATATATGTGTGTGTGTGTGTGTGTGTGTGTGAAACCATTAGTTAGGACACCTTTCATCCGTTAGGGATTCATTGGCCTGGGTTTGTTAAAGTTTTAGAACAACACATGCGCATGAACTTTGATGATGTTGCTTCAAAATATTCGAAAGATTTTGAAAAGAATTATTCTTACAATCTAACCAAATTAGTCTATAGTATTTTTCTTTTCCACTATAATTGTTTATAAATATTCTAATTTGGATGTGCGTTGTGGTGCAGCGGATATAGGCTAGGAACGAGAAGTCGGGGAGGCGAATTCGAATTCTATTTGAATATCTTGCATTCACTTATGCTCAAATAAGCTTAGAAAAGGTATTAATCCATGTCCTCCTTCCAGTTATGGGTTAAATAACAGGACAGACAGGTTCTATGGCATTGGCTGGCAACCAGTCTACCGCAGAAGGTAATGGCAACCTACTGCGACATAATCTTCTGTCCAGTTAGCCATGTCTCTTTTGAGAAATTGATCGCCTAAGCGTGTATCACGTATGGCACTTGACTAAGTTTGTGATAATATGATATCTGGTAAGAATGTTTAAACATTTTAAGAAACTAATAAAAAATTAATCTGGCTGAACTAATGATGAAAGAACGATTCAGTCATTTTCGTATGTGAATTATTTTCTTTTATAATTAGAATAACATTTTTCATTTAAATATTGTGATCAGTTTCATTACAAAGAATATCTAATCCAATTCTTGTAGTTATTTTTGTACATATAATAAATTGTTTAAACATTTTTAGGTTTTTCCAATATATTTTTGACAATCCGCGTCACAAGAAAACTTTTTCATATAGACTTACAATTTCTTCATTACTATTCCTGATATATAAGAATATATTTCGTTATCCCCTTCAGATAAATAGTGTCTGGGGAATTAGGTGTCCAGATGTATTGGGTGATGTGATGGCAAACATTTCCTGACAGCCATGATAGATTTTTCCTGGTGGTGTGGAATGGGGCAAATCATGTTACCAGACATAGGTAGTTTCAGCAGCCATCGTCTTGGCCTAGGGCAGCACTGCCTTCTCAATGTATTTAATATTGACCTCCGTATTGAGCCTCAGATTTTTAATAAATTAAAAAAAAAAATCTAAACTTTGCATCTAGACATTAGTCACTTTCAACATGGCGTGATATGGATTCCTACTATATTTTCCATATTTTCATGGAATTTGATATAGTGAATTCTCTTCCTCGGTCTGTCGACCGCATGAATTCAAGAGTAGAGCTTGATTGACTCGAAGATTTCATTTTTTACCGTTGAGATTTTTGATAAAATCGGTATTTATATTTCAATATATTTATTTACTCCCACGTCGAATATTTGTAACTTTCATTCTATGATCTTAAAAAACTAAACCCAACATAAATTGAAATTATTTGTATTTCTGAATCCTATTCTTTTTTTTATCCGTTTACCGTTATCAATTTTATTTTTAGTTGCATCTTCCGATCTAGCGGAATTATCATCTGTTTTGAATGGCATGATTAAAAAATACTATTTATTATGTGATATTCTTTTGTTTGGTCAGGAGCATCGTCTTTACCCTTTACTAGAGATTCAGTCTCACACAATCAACAGTATCACTTACTGATTTCGTGAATACCAGTGCCAATGAGGAAATGAATTCCTCGCAAATTTAAAATACTGCATAGGTAACATAGATAGAATAACTTGTGCGGGAATTGCTGATGTCAGTATATAACGTCAAAAGGTATATTTTATAAAATAAAACAAGCACATTAGTTTCACACCGTAACTAGACTGACCACAATTTTGATAAAAAAATATTATTATAATTATGAGCGAAATTCACTATGATGAAAATGTTTAGAAAGTTATTTAATTTCTACATCGTTTACAATAAATTTGCGTCCATGTTTTTACAACGTTTCTCCATTTGTGATAGAACGTCTGTTATTGTAATATAGGATATTCAACATTTTAATGAAAACAAGAACAAAACGAAAGGGAATCTAAATAAAAGTGACTAGCTTATATACCCAAAAACAAAAAAAAAACAAAAAAAATTAAAATTCCCAGAGTCTCTCGTTTGAGCTCATTTGTAGTAACACTAATTTAAATAAATTTAGACCTATGAAATCTTAAGTAGGAAACGCGTAGCACAAAAACATTTCGATTTGTTACACATCGTCCGCCCAAAAATGTTCTTGATATGTATAGTTTATACATCGTTATCCCATAGAGAAAAAATGATTTCAAAACTATAAAAGAAAAACGAGAAAGTAAAATTGATACCCACTGAGAAGAGGAAGAAAGTGTTTGACATCTACAAAGCTGCAGGAAAATACAATCAGCTAAATCTAAATGACAAATTTATTATTTGTGTGTGTGTGTGTGTGTGTGTGTGTGTGTGTGTGTGTGTGTGTGTGTATGTGTGTGTGTGTGCAGTAATGCCGTCAGAAATAACGTATGTGATCCTTTGTTTTTCTGCTGAAATTTCTTCCTATATCTATTGCCATTATAATGTTTCGGCATTTTTTCCTTGAAAACTTCAGTAGGAAATAAGGGAGTAATACTAAAAAAAAACAAATAAATGCATAAGACATCGGCAATAAAACGAGTTAATCCACACTTCCATATATAAATCAAGCCTTTAGTTCAAGATTCTGTCTTGGTTCCACAGATCGACATAAACCTGATGAAATCAGGAGGTGGCAAGTAATATATTTAAGTTAACCAGACAGACGAGAGCAATACTTCGCATATAAAATGTAAATTAATATAACTCCTCATCCCAGAATTAGAATTAGCAACAACGTATGCCTCTAAACACAACTTGAAAAATGAAAAACACCTAAACATTACACAAACTTCATCAGGTGAAATTAATACAACTTTTTAGAAATGATTCCTTGTTATTCAAAAACACACTTTTTGAATGAATGTAAGGATGACACGGCGTTTTTGTGAATGTGGCTGTCGATAAGTCAGTCAAATGCCACACATGATATACCCTTGGATGATCATGTTTCTCATTAGACATGACTGACTGAGCATAAGATTATCCCGTAGTAGGTTGCCAATGCTTTCTACTGTAGACTGGTAGCCAGCCAAGGCTATAGAACACATTTTCTCTTGTTTTTTAACCCATAGCTTGAGGGAAGATTTGGATTATTACCTTTCTCAAGGGTATTTTGCTCAAGTGAATGCAAGATATTTGAACACAGCTCAACGAATTCTAGTTCCGAGCCGATATCTGGTGTATCCCAACGCACGTCCATGAGATGATATAGTAACAACCCTCCAAATATGCCTTCCACTCCTTAAATAGAATAAGAGCTTTCGGAGAGAATTAGATACAAGCTGGTTGTGATAAAATGGAATTGATAGATAAAATAGAAATTATTGCCACATAGAGAGGCCATAGTGTTGACATTGTTCTACAATATTAAGTAAGGTTTGTCGACATTTCCAACACCCATGTCACGTACCCATTCTGGAATGAACTGTCTTTTTATATAGGGCTAATTGCATCAGTTTTACACATTGTCTTATTTCCAATTTCTTCGGATACTATTCTGTATCTTACACACAGAGACAGATGCAGACATACAAACACACAAGCACGCACACACACACACACACACACACACACACACACACACACACATATATATATATATATATATATATATATTTGTGTGTGTGTTAGATAGCTAAAAAATTTGGTGTAAAAATTGCAGTATATTATGAAAAATAGATAAACACAATTTTATCAGCAAACTATTTATTAAGTGGTAAAAGCGAAGGTTATTTTCATTGCCTAATTTTTCAAAAATATTTTTTATTGTCTCAAAATGTTAATACAGCTATTCAACGTAAATTAAAGCACAAAGAAATTATGTCATTAAATTTTTATTTAACTTTATTGCACAAAAATTCTCCATTCTTCCTTCAAAATAAAAATTCCGTCTTCCCAGGATATTGGAGCTATCTTGTTAGAAAAGTCCTTCTTTTTTTCTTTAGATTATCGAGCAAACACCTGAATAAATAAAAATCTGAAAGTTCAATGTCTGGTAAATATGCCGCGCGGAATAATATATTCTGGCCAAGCTGAAGCACTTTTTCTGGGCTTGAAATGTGACGTGTAGTTTGGCATGATTCAGATGGAAAAAAACCCTTTTCATTTTCACCAATTCTGAAAGTTTTTTCTGGAATTGTTGCCTTTAATTTGTTCAGTGAAGAGCAGTACTTTTCAAAATTGTTGACTATGTAGAAACACACAGTATATGATTAATTTTCAATCTTGCACAGCGTGATTTTCTAAGTACAAAGACCTTCTTTTGGGGTGGATAAAATTGGCTCATACTCCTACCCCAGGATATTTTTGCTGATCATTTTGTAAACAATTCAATTTCATCATCCTTCAAAGGTAGCTTAAGAAAAGGTGCATTTTATGGTGTTTATACAAGAAAACACAAATATATGTTGTGATTTAAAATATTCTTTTTACTCAGCTTAGTGCCCGAAGATCCTAGCAATTTGACTTGACAAGTCTCATTAATGTTTAGGAGGGTAGATTTTAATAAGTTTATTATTACTGCCTGTTACTACATTGTGGAATGAGGAATACGAAAATGCACCTTAAAATATTTCATTTTCAGAGTAATGCAAAATTGACACGATTTAAGTTGTTTTGAACTTTTTTCGGAAATTTTATTTTAATCTGTGTTCTAATCGGAAATGTAAGCGTTTTATAATTGTCGATAAAATTTACGTGTTCTAACATGTTGCAACATTACCGACGGAGAATCGGCATGGTGTTTCCGGACAAATTAACAGTATGTTCGAATTTTGGGTTAGAACTCTTGTTTTTCTTGTGTCAGCAAAAGGAGAAAACTATTAGAAAATTCACGGTTTTTTCCTGTGAAAAAAGAGAAATGAGTTGAACTGGAAATTCTTGCTAAGTTGAAATAATATTTGGATTTTAATTCAACTTTCAGGAGTAATTTCCGTATAATTCTTTTCTTTCTGGAAAAGACTGGTAAAAATTGTAAAATTTTACATGTTAACCCTCACCCTTTTTTTCAGGAAATTTAGAGAAATAAAATTTTGCTCCGCATCACATTATATGTGACATATTGGCGTGGAAAAATCATCATTATTTTTCAAACTGTAAATCTATTTACGTAAAATCTCCTCTGAATTGTAAAATAAAAAATTGAAACCGACAATGAAAGTATTTAATTAGAAAAGCTTTTAATTGTCTTAAGAAAAAGAAAATTTGATGATAATGAATCTTTACGATATTTTTTATTGTTTAAATGTTAATATTATTTAGAATAATTTATAAAGTTTTAAATCTTTAAAATTTCTCTATTCATTTTCTCAGCATAGAAGATATTGTCATTAAGTATAAACTATATTTTAAGAAGAATGTCTCTATAAGTTTTAATTATACTGAATTCTTAAAAATTATATTTAAAAGATGTTCACGTTAATTCAATTACATTTCTAACACCTAAACCCGCCAAAAGAAAACATTGGATAAATATCAATTTTTTACATATTTTAATCTTAAAATGATTAATAGTTGCTACAAATCAGATTAATCATACTTTAAATCAGATAATATACTTCAAATAAAATCTTCAGAAAACTACATATTATTTCGGAGAGATTATTTTATGAAGGCGATAAAAGACGACTGAAAATGTGTACTAATCAGATATTTTGACAAAAGAAACAGAGAATTAATTGTAATAATTTAATTTAAAACAGCAATCAAGTTTGCTTATGAGAAATATTACATTTAATTTATTAGTTTAACAACAGACTTAAAGGAAAAGTATGATTTTGGATATTTAAAAAATTATTGTAAATATTAGGTATCGAGTTTTTTTTTATTTTTAGGAGGTACCATATATATATAGATAGATTAATTAATTGGTTTATTTTTTCAGTGATCGATTGATTGATTTGGATTAAGATTAAGCAAATTTTTGTATGTTGATTAAAAAAATGAATTTCATATTGCATGAAATTTTGAGAAACAGTGCTGTTTTAATGATTTGTAGTGTTCTAACAGGAGATGGAAAGTGCAACAGAGAGATCCGAAGGCACATTGACATGGCAATGGATGCGTTCCAGAGTAAAGAACTAACACACAGGAAAATTTCTCTAGAAACAAGAAACAGAGTGCTGTATTGCTATGTGATGTCAGTTCTTCAATACGGCAGTGAATGCTGGACAATATCATAAAAAATGAGGACAAAAGTTGAAGCAGCAAACTGGGGTTTTGCAGAAGGATGCTGCGGACATCGTGGACTGAGCATGCAAGCAACGATGAGGTGTTGGAAAGAATGGCAACAAAGAGGAAATTAATACTCAGTATCAGGAAGAGATACCTGAAGTTCCTGGGAATGCAAGAGGAAAGAGGGCTTGGAGAACCTGGTACTGACAGGCCAGATAGAAGGAAAAAGTGATAGAGGAAGGCAGGAGATAACATATTTGCAGGAACTGATCATGTGGATGACCGAAAGGGGGTTGCGAGTTATAGCAGGAGCAAACATACTAAGAGCCACCAGGGATAGGGAGCCATGGAGAACCATGAACTTCTACGTCCTGAAGCCATATCTAGAGAAAGAGCTGATAGATTCACAAAACTATTTTCATTTAAAAGAAATTAACAAACCCAACTGAAATTAAAATTACTTTTCCAACTTCCGAGTATTCCTAATCGGTCACCCAAATAAAGAAACACACACACACACACACACACACACACACACACACACACACACACATATATATATATATATATATATGTACGAATTATAAAAATGCCACACTAATAAAAGAGTAAACAATTTATTCAGAAGAAAAGATCTCGAGAGCGCTGCTATCCAGTACCACCAAAACATCAATTTGCGCCCCGGATTCTTCCAATCCCACCTTTACTTATGGAAATGATACTAAAACAGACTAACATAAATAATATAAATTTCAAAGAAAACGGTTGAATTCCATTCATTTTAACATATCTTGACTTTGCACTACACACGAAAGAATTCTAAAACAGACTAACACACGAAATAAAAGATTTTAAAAAAATGGTCAAATTCCCTTCATTTTAATATCTCGTGAATTTACACTACACATGAAAAAATTCTAAAAACTAAAATAGTATGTTACTCTTTTGAAATGATTTGTGAGAGTCTTTGTGGTTGGTTTATAGATACGTAATTTAGAATAAAGCTCATTTTGTTTTTTGCCTTGGTAAAGTCCATCACAGGACGAAACGCGTAGGCGATTTAAAATACAGTTTTCCCCTTGTCATTATTTTATTTAACCATATATATATATATATATATTTAATATTTAAAAATTCACTCATAGTCATACAATTTTATATTATATTTGTATATATATTATGTTTAATGAGCTTCAGTCTATTTTCTGAATAATCTCTCAAATTTCGAAACGTAAAAAAAAAATTTATATGCCAAAAATGATCAACAATATTCACCCAATCTACTAAATAAAGATACTCTACTCTCTTTTTCAGGATGTGACCTATTAGTCAGGTTGCAAGTTTATCCCTCTTACATAACTCAAAGAAGCAATGTTTCGTTTATATTGTAAATATGCTAACCGACTTTAAATGCATTATATATATATATATATATATATATATATGTGTGTGTGTGTGTGTGTGTGTGTGTGTGTGTGTGTGTGTGTGTTTCGGTAATATATCTGCAAAAATGTCTCCTCAAATACTTTATGGCGGTTATTAATAGACTAATTTCCAAAGATATATGTTGTAATGCGTGTTGCCGTTCATTGCTATTTAATCTTCAATTCCATTTTACTCAAAGTTGGGGTGCTTTGTAAACTTTTTTAAAAAAACAATCTCACATATGTCTGTGAGTATATTGCAGGAGATAATCCTTGAATATAATCGCATACTGATCCCGCTACTCAAACATTTGTACATGTCGAGAAACAAAAAATAATCAATAGTATTTGATGGTTGCATTGATTTGATGTGTGTGTAACATGAATCAAATGTTAACAAGAATCAGACACGCACATACCCGGAAGATTCAATAATCGCTCATTTCTAATTCCAAATATGTCCGCCACAAACAAAGAGAGTCATCTGACAAGTGAATGAAAAGAATAGGTGGAAATTAAATCCAAACAATGCATAAACAATAGAATGAGCAGAGAGTAGTTGTCTTTTCCATGATGGTTGATATGATTATTGATAATATATTATATAAAAATATTCAGCTTTAAAGATGATGTGAACTGAAATGCATATTGTTACTGAAAATAATCCCCTGACACTAGCTGTGAATGTGTGCAAAGAACAACGCGGTTGCAGACTAAACGGCATGTGAAGTGGTGTTTTTTTGTTTTTTTTTTTGAGTGGGTATGTGTATTGCACTTTTTCATGAGTCTTAAAGATAAAGGAAGTGACTCGATTCTATCACTGCAGGTGTAAGGCGTCACTTATATAAAATTTAGCCGGAATCGATAATGATATTTTGTTTATGTCTTCTTAGTGGCCTATTAATAAAACGAAATACATTTCGTTTCAAATAATATGAACTGAAATGGATATTAGCGGATGAATCCATCGAAGTTGCATTTAGATAATTTTAGTTTCAAATATTTTCATAGTGTCTTCATAGTGTTTATTAGATCTAAAGCCGAATTCAATTTCATTTAATAATATAAAAAAAAATAGAAATTTTAGAACTTTCTAGAGAGTTGCGATGATTTTTATATACGGCTGCCGCTTACCGTGGCGTTGATGATACCTGATCCGTTGCAACATAACCTATGAACATAAGAAGACTGAGATCTGCACGTACTTTTAAGGCCGAGAAACTAATTCTACAGGCTACAGAGTCTCAGTTAACTTAGCGGGGTTGATTAACTTTTACTCTTGCCGTTATGATTGAGCGAAGAAATCATATACTCAGGAAAAAAATTAACCTTATATCAAATTAAACTGGACCTCTATTCTGAGTAGTTAAACTGAACACACACATATGTTTTCTGTATTCCCACATCCATAAATAACAAACGTATTGATTTTTTCATTCAAATGAAAATCATTTTCACAACAATGAGCTAAGATTGCCTGATGAAAAGATAAAAATCTCGAAACATAGAAATTTTCTTGTTGCAATGTAAATTATATTAATTTAAAAAATAATTATGTTATGCTCTACACTATTTGTTGTATTTAGTACTATTTCAAAATTTATTGTGTTGAGTATTATTTTAAAAAATAAATGCCCGAGAACTCGGAATTGCAAAACTGTTTGTTCTCATCATCTTGATATATATATATAAGTATAAGAAAATAAATTTAAAATTAAAAATTTAATAGAAAAAATTGGTTACCAAACTGTGAGTTAATTAAAAATTAAAAATTTAATATGAAAAATTTATTTTCTAAGGACAAAATTCAGATTAAATATACAAATTTACATTAATTATATAGACTCTGCTAAAATACAAAAATATTCTGTAAAAAGTAAGCATCCCACACCTTACCGGCTCTTCTAAGAAACCCAAAGGATATAGTCTAGTCGCAAGATAATAAAAACTTACATTCTAACTGCGAATTTTAAATCTGTCTAGAAATCAAAGACTCTCATTTTAACTACATACACCACATTCTTCAAAATTCCAACGGTCAATGCACTTGACTTATTCCCCCTATCACTAACCCCCACCAACATCCCAAACACAACTGATCAAATATAAGAAAAGAGGATTTCCATTCCTACAAATACAGCCTGATGAGACATTGAAGTTTCAATGTCGAAACACTGAAAGTAGTGGATATATATATATATATATATATATATATATAAAAATATGTACATGTTCTAAAATATAATTTATAATAAATATTCACTGCTCTATATATTATTAACTACCCACACCGCTTTCTTCAAAATTCCAACGGTCAATACACGTGACTTGTTCTCTATCACTAACCCCCACCAACACCCCAAACATAACTGACAAATATCAGAAAAAAGGCTTTCCATTCCTATACATACCGCCTGATGAGATATTGATGTTTCAATGTCGAAACAAATGTACCTTTGTAGTATATAAAAAGTATGTACATGTTCTAAAATATAATTTATAATAAATATTCACAGCTCTATATATTATATATCGAGCACTGTTTTGGACTTTGTAAAAGATCTTTCTTCGTTCTGTATTCACTCGGATATATATATATATATATATATATATATATATATATATATATATTAATACAAATATAATGTTTTTCACTTATATATTTAATTGATTCAACACGCTGGTGTAATGTTGATTTATTTTCAGTGTTCACGTATGGGCATCTTGCGCCTATCTGAGCGTATGTGCGTCTGTGTAAAATGTCTTGTTTATTACTCCTTCTGGTCGTATTTAATTTTATTTGATGCAATTTCCTTTATGTTTTTATATATTTTTCTGTTGTAGCAATTTCCAAAATATCCAACTGTTTTTCTCCTCATTTTTACAATATATATATATATATATATATATATATATAAAGAGACAAGGGAATGACCCTGCTGTTTTTACAGCATCCTTGATTGTTTTGATTATACAATATTGTTATAACACTCTACAAACTGTTATAATATTATGTAATATTTTCCAGAAACCTTCACTTTGGGACCGGGTGTGACACATGTTTAATTACGGTTAAATATTTCCGGTAGAACTTACATAAAGTAAGATGAGACTAGAAAGTAAGGAAAACCTCATTCCTCTCCATGGATCTCCTGCCTGTTCGGCCGCCATTGCCAACAGGAACCATTACTTCCGTCTATTCATCTGATCACAATAGGCGCCTATTCCCGACTGCTCGTAATGAGTGCAAGAGAATCTTGAATAACGCCAAACGGTTTTTTGTTGAGAGAATGCGACAGCGCATAGCTGACCGCAAGTTCGGCTCCAAGGACTATTGGCTGTTGTGCAATCGGGTGCTGACCAATAGTAAAACCTCAATACCTCCTTTAATCAATGAATTTGAAGTTCTCACGTCATCTGCGGACAAAGCTGAGTGCTTTGCTCACAGATTCTCGTCCAACTCCACATTTGACTCATCTGGAGTACACTCACCCGACTTCCCTATTAGAACTGAGGCCAAACTGCACGACCTATGTATTACCCCGACAGTAGTATCCCGAGTAATCTCTAAACATGACCCCCATAATGCGTGCGGTGGTGATGGAATCCCTGTGATAGTACTTAAGAGGTGTGCTCCTGAACTCTCCCCTGTCCTCTCTAGACTGTATATCTACTGCCTTTCTGCTTCCTGTTTCCCTGCATGCTGGAATTTTCTGTATTTAAGAACAATGATGATCCCTCAGACCCATCCAACTATCGCCCTATCAGTCTACTACCAATATTCAGGAAAGTTTTCGATGCCATAATTAATGCTGAAATAGGTCAACATTTTATTTTATTTCCCACAAACTCGTCTCTTCTTATGACTTCCACTTTGCCAGGTCAACGGCCGACATGCTAACAACCGTTACGGAGTACATGCTCCAGACCCTTGATGAGTCAGGCAAGACTTGTGCTGTTGCCCTGGACATCTCCTAGGCTTATATGCAAGCTAGGGGGTTACGGTATTAACGGACGCTTGCTTGATCTAATCCAATCTTTTTTAAATAACCGCAAAATGAAGGTCGTCTTGAATGGGCATGCCTCTTTATCCTACAGCACAAATGCTGGTGTCCCACAGGGCTCTATCCTGGGCCTGACTCTCTTCCTTATTTTCATCAACGACCTCACAGATGAGATCAAGTGCCAAGTAGGCATCTACACAGATGACACCACAATTTACTCACGCATCAGTAAAAAACCCGTCGTGGCGGACAAACATAATCTCGCTGCTGACCTTGAACGGCATCTACACTCTGTGCTGAATTGGGGCAAGAAATGGCTTGTCAATTTCAATGCGACTAAGACCAAGCTGTTGTCTGTCAATCATCAACCTCTCCTGCCTCCCATAAGCATGGACCAAGCGAGTCTCCATGAGAGCAATACACTGCGCCCCCTCGGCCTTGCCTTCTCTTTAGATCTCAAATGGAACCACTACATCGATTCCATATCTAAATGCACTGCTAAGAAGGTTGGGTCACTGTGTCGGGCCAGAATGTTTTTTCCGCTTGAATCCATCCTGCATATATACAGGAACCATTCGTCCGTGCATGGAGTGCTGTGGCCATATATGGTCAGACGCCCCTGCCGTTTACCTCAGTGTTATCGACAGGCTCCAAAGGAGAATCAGTAATGTGATAGGTACTGACTTGGCAGCTCGACTACAGCCACTTCCCCACCGACGAAATGTGGCCTCCCTTAGCCTGTTCTATAAATACTTTCATGGCTTCTGCTCGGACGAACTTAAGTCACTGGTGCCTCCTCAACAGGTGTTTACTCGTACAACCAGATTGGCAACTGGGTCCGACCCATTCACAGTTAGGTTAGCCAAATGAAGACGACAATTCTACTCTTGCAGTTTCTTCTCTAGCACGTACCGCCTGTGGAACTCTCTCCCATATTCTTGTTTCCTGACGGCTACAACCTCCAGGAATTTAAATGCAATGTCAATACTCATCTATTGACCGCTTGACTCTAGTTCTTTCCACATCCCGTATATCCTTTCCTTTCACTCCACCTTTGAAGCTGTCATTACACCTGTATTCTCATCCTTCCATTTCTCCTTTCTAACTGGTTCGTCTTCCTCTTCACTCTCTTCTAATTAATCTTTTTACACTTATGTAGCCCCTTGCACATCAGTGTCATTTCCACCTTGCTCGGGGTGAAACGAAAAAAAAGGTAGAAAAGCAAATTTCGTATATGATTAAGAGAGAAAACTTTGCTCAGAACATTAATTTCGTAGATTAAGGAGTCTTGCCTAGTTCAAAGATCAACATTTACCCAGACTCGGCAACTACTGGCTCTAGCACTTTGCATTGTCTATTTTACTCAGCTGAGTCACTGTCCGAAGACAGATCACGGATTGAGTTTTACGCTTCACGAAGGCGGAGTGGTTGCGACTACTCACAGAACTGTACATATTTCTCCAGCGTATCCTCACTGTGACCTAATATGACACAAGGTCAATTTCAATGTGGGATATTAGACAGGTACGCTCAGTTAAAATGGGAAAATATACCCATTTTCGAATAAACAGAATCTTATAGTATTCTTGTTTATTTTAGGTGTCAAACTCTCTCCAAACACAGAGTGCTTGTCTATTTTTCAGCTGCTCTTTAAAAAGAGAATCCCATCTGCGTCACATTCTGCTCGTAGGCAGAGAGATTGACTGATAATTTTGAGATCATACAGAAATCGTAACTACTGAGGCAGAATGTGGTAGATAGAGAGATTGTCAACTGCAAGTCCTCGCGGAAACCATAGATTTTACCAACATTCATTTCACCGAGACTGAATTTGACACAAAGACGTGATTTCTGTAGGGAATCTGAACGAGTAAATTTGAGCCAACAGTCACATTTATCAGGGAATTTATGAGTCGATTTTCTCAGTCAAGTCTCAGCCAGTAAACAAAACTTTAACTGAGTCAATTTCCACCAGAAAATATAGAGTTTGTTTGTTTTACCTAGTTGTGTCTTAGTTCGTAGATCGAGCCCCAAGGGTGTCTTTATCGGCCCGGAGTCATTGATCTTGACTAAAAATGTCGAGTTCTTGCTAACTCTGTCCATGAATTCTCTTCCATTTATTTATTAAAAGCCTTCTTCCTAGCTAATTTGTGTAACCAGGGTTATATTTTTTGCCTATAACATCAAAACATTTGAATATTTGTATTTTCTTTAATATTGCCTTTGTACCACCCACTCAAACTTCTGGTGAGATCGCCACGTAATTAAATTTGTATCTATTTAGTTTTGAGTCAGACACTAGTTTTTCGATAAATTGCCCTTTTCTGGTACTTACCCGTTGTGGTACAGTGGATATCGGCTCGGAACGAGAAACCGGGGAGCCGAGTTCGAATTCCCGTTGAATCTATTGTATTGACTTACGCGCAAATACCCTTGGGAAAGGTATTAATCCGTCTCTTCCTTCCAGTTATGGGTTAAATAGCAGGACAGATTGGGTTCTGGTCGGCAACCAGTCTACCGCAGAAAGCAATGGCAACCTACTGCGGGATAATAGTCTGCCCAGTCAGTCATGCCTCTTTCGAGACATGATCGCCCAAGCGTGTATCACGTATGGCACTTAACTGACTGACTCGTGTACGATCAACGAATTCTTGTGGTGGTGATACGCTGAAGATATGATACAGAACTTGTATAGGTTCTTATATACGTGCAGTCCTTTCATCATTAACTATTTTGTTAAACCGATTTCAATACCTATTTTTAGACTATTGTTGTATTTTAAATTATATTCCTAATTCTGAAACCTTTTACCACGTTTCTCTTTCATTTAATATATTCTGAAAAACATTGTTTCTATTTTGCTTTTCGTTTTTACTTTTATATGACTTGATAACAAACTGTGCAACACAAAATTTATTTTTCAATTCTGCCGGTGACATGACTGAAAGTACATTTGAAATCGGTGTTATCAGGTTTAGTCTTTAAATTTTTTGCTTTGCTTCTTCACTGATTTTTTTATTCCTTCATTTTTCAAAGCTCTTTTAAAAGTAATCATACACCGTCCAGCTTCTCCTTTTGACTATTGGTTTTATAGTGGGTAGTCATATGTTTCATCGATAACATTTTCATAAAATTCTTTAAATTCGTAAGCTTTGTATACTGTGCAGTTATCCGAGACTATGGCATCCGGAATGGTACATCTCACAAACAGTTGATGGAAAAAAAAATTGCAGCCATTGACTTTGTATTTTTCATTTTTGAACTTTCAAATTTCAGAACAATTAGTTATGATGTCCACTCCCAGCAAAACCTCTAAACAATTTTGACAACGAAGTATATGCCTTTGGCCAAGCTAGTAATTTCATGCGGGATTATCTTGCAGCCAGATTAAAATCGCTGCAGGCTTGTAATAATTTTTCAATGTTTGTGCCCATTTTGTTCTAGTATGCACGACTAATCATAAAATGTTTCACCCTTAAAACTTTATTTATTTTAGGATGATAAGTAGTGCGCATACTATATTATTTATAATATTTTAAAATTTCTATTTCACTTTTTAAAACTGCAGTAAAATATATTCAAACAGTACAGTATTTATTTTTATATCAATCTTGATAAATCATCTGCCTGACCTTATATATTGAATGGTTTCATCCTAAAATAGTAATTTAATTCGTTGCTACTCCTGTTTTTAATATTCGATTCACTGTATGCGTAGAAATTTATTTTTTCGAATCTGAATAGAGTTCTCTAATTTGTATGCAACAGAAAGCTTCTTTCTGTGTATAAACTTATGAATTTTTTCACGGCAAATCTCACTGCAAAAACGTCTTTTTTGTTTGAACTGTACATATAAATTTTTGCGGGTATTAGCAAACGTGTATCATGCTTTCATCTTACCGTTATAATTTTTATGTAGAATTACGTTTTTATAGCATAGTCATTGGCATCTGAATTAAATAAGATTCTGATCTCGCATCGCAGAACACTAAAGATAAGTTTGATGTTAGTATTTTCTTGATTTCTTCAAAACCTTTTACATATTTGTTTGTTGTGTTTCACATCACGCTTTTTCTTTTAAGTAAAGTGTTCATTAAAGCTCTCGGCCTCTGCATATTAGGTACGTAGAGTTGATGATAATTTGCTAGTCTTTAAAAAATGTAGCGTAGTAATGTTTTTTTAGGAAGATGCATTCGTAATTGCATTTTACCGCGATGGATCAGGTTGAAGACGATCTTTGTCATGAATCTTTCCTAGGTTCTAAATTTTTGCATTTATTCTTACCCATAATCTCGTACTTTTAAAAAGTATTTTAACCTGCGCTATATAAATATGAAGTAAAATATTTAATCAATATATCATCAAGATCAGCAACTGGGAATCCCAACCTGCAAGTGTAGTGCCCATTGCTTGTTTTAATATGGCTGGAACTACTTTAACATAATGAAAGTCAATTGAACATATTTTGGGTTTTTTGAAAACGTCCTTCCTATTTTTAATTGTTTAAGTTTCAAAACGTTAAAACACTTCAAACTTTTGCTTATATTCTCTATTAGATAAAACTTCAATCTGTCTCTTGAAGAAGAAAGATTAAAATATCTTATACCTTTCATCCTAGAAAACGGAACATTATATGGTGCATTTTAGACAGTTGTAGTTATTTTATTGCTGTAAAAGCAAAAATGGTTTGCATGCATCTGGTGAGAGTAGAAAAGAATTCTATACGATTAGTAACTGTCATGTAATCCTTCAATTGATTCTGAAAATTACTATTGACTACTAAAATAATTAAAGGCACCCATTCAAGAAAAACAGTCAGAATTGATGAACGAGAAGGGTAATGTTTTTAATCAGAATGATTCGAGATTGCAAATTTACAGAGTGGCTGAGAATTGTTGCTTTAACTGACATATTCACCAGACATTATTCCTTCTGATTTTACAATATTCAAGTACTTGTAAAACGATCCCAATAGTAAAAACTATAATTCCTTGCACGATATTAAAATTCACCGTAATGAGTTCTTTGCCAGGAAACCACTGAAATTCTGGAATAATATAATATATGAGTAGAAGAAAAAAGTATGAATGTTTTAAAACAAAATGGTTCATATTTAATAATTTAAATATTTAATCGATCAATTTTGTTTATTTTCTTAATTTCACTCAAAAAACTCTACATATTATTTTCCGAACATCCTTGTTCGAAGTTATCGTAATTATCATTAAATACTGTTCTTCAACTTGCAAACTCCCCTCAAAGAAATCCAGCTTCGAAAAAATAATTCCTCCGTTTAATTTTGGGCATATTTCTTTTCTACGTGGTACTGTGTATTTTTGTGATTGTAAACATTTGTTTAATCCAATCGAAAAATCAACACAAACACTATTTTTCATTGAGGAAGACAGCTAATTCTGACTGTTTAACATGGTCAATATCTTCAATTACACTGATTTTTCATCTTTGTTGGCACCATTCAAAGTTACGAACGGTATCTTAAGTTCTGAATTAAATAATGTCTAACATTTTTCCATTGAAATTTTGCTTTGACTTACAAACACCAATCCAACTCATCTGACAGATCATCTGGATAGTATTTTTAAATATTCTTTTTAAATATTCATATTATTTTTTATTTTTTAAACTTGTCACTTGTCCATTTATAATTTTTCAATAATTATTCAGAGTTACATCCCATACATTAATTGATTTCATTGCATCAGTGCTAAATAAGTTTATAATACTTTTAAATACATGTCTTAGCTTTTACACATTTCTTACGAAATGAACCGGTGCAAGTTACTTCACCAATATTAAATAATTTCTCACTCGACTTGTAGCACGTGAAAATTTTAAAACAAAAGTCATTACTGTGATGTAACCTCCTTTTTGGCCTGCCTATATGTGCATTATATATTTCATTGCCCTGCATATCATGTCTCAGATTAAGATTCTCTGATATTAGTCTCATGTTTCTTATACTAGTTGTTGTGTATCTGTTTCTTTTTCGTTATAGTTCTTGCATGTGATTCTGTATCATTTTTCTATGTTTACATTAAAACAAAAATTTATCCATTAATCATAACCGGAGTCATCTCGTCTAATTTGAAATTTTCACACTCATTGTTAAGATTCCATATTTGGCAAAAATTTCGTCTTACTTTTTCTTCAGATTCATACCCTTCCAACGAGTTTTGTATAACGAACCTAAGTCGATTGAAATGTTAGTTATAATATTTAAGTTTCTTTAAATTAAATTTCTCCTCTTTTTCTTGGTAGTAAAAAATTACAGTATTTTCATGTTCTTCTTGTGATCGGTATCTCAACAAATGTATTATTTGACTCATTTTTCCAGTCACTCCAGTATTCTCTGTCAAGTTGCTTGAATATTCTAAAAAAGCAGAACAGATAATTTCACCATAGAATTTGTATGTCAGTTCATCTGTGGCAATGGCACCGCGTTTGGTGTTAAAGCAATTCGATAATTTTCAGTTTTCTTCTGAATTATTTTAATGACTATTTTTGCTTATTATTTATAGAGTCCCAATTACTAGTTTTGATGCTGTTGTTGCATATTTAATATTTGGATTAGTAAGTTCTCCATATTGAAGAGTGTTCTATTTTTTTTTTTTTTTTGTCTTTACGCACTTTTAAAGAAAAATATTTGGATTAGTAAGTTCTCCATATTGAAGAGTGTTCTATTTTTTTTTTTTTTTGTCTTTACGCACTTTTAAAGAAAAATATTTGGATTAGTAAGTTCTCCATATTGAAGAGTGTTCTATTTTTTTTTTTTTTTTGTCTTTACGCACTTTTAAAGAAAAATATTTGGATTAGTAAGTTCTCCATATTGAAGAGTGTTCTATTTTTTTTTTTTTTTGTCTTTACGCACTTTTAAAGAAAAATATTTGGATTAGTAAGTTCTCCATATTGAAGAGTGTTCTATTTTTTTTTTTTTTGTCTTTACGCACTTTTAAAGAAAAATATTTGGATTAGTAAGTTCTCCATATTGAAGAGTGTTCTATTTTTTTTTTTTTTTGTCTTTACGCACTTTTAAAGAAAAATATTTGGATTAGTAAGTTCTCCATATTGAAGAGTGTTCTATTTTTTTTTTTTTTTTGTCTTTACGCACTTTTAAAGAAAAATATTTGGATTAGTAAGTTCTCCATATTGAAGAGTGTTCTATTTTTTTTTTTTTTTGTCTTTACGCACTTTTAAAGAAAAATATTTGGATTAGTAAGTTCTCCATATTGAAGAGTGTTCTATTTTTTTTTTTTTTTTGTCTTTACGCACTTTTAAAGAAAAATATTTGGATTAGTAAGTTCTCCATATTGAAGAGTGTTCTATTTTTTTTTTTTTTGTCTTTACGCACTTTTAAAGAAAAATATTTGGATTAGTAAGTTCTCCATATTGAAGAGTGTTCTATTTTTTTTTTTTTTGTCTTTACGCACTTTTAAAGAAAAATATTTGGATTAGTAAGTTCTCCATATTGAAGAGTGTTCTATTTTTTTTTTTTTTTGTCTTTACGCACTTTTAAAGAAAAATATTTGGATTAGTAAGTTCTCCATATTGAAGAGTGTTCTATTTTTTTTTTTTTTTGTCTTTACGCACTTTTAAAGAAAAATATTTGGATTAGTAAGTTCTCCATATTGAAGAGTGTTCTATTTTTTTTTTTTTTCTCTTTACGCACTTTTAAAGAAAAATATTTGGATTAGTAAGTTCTCCATATTGAAGAGTGTTCTATTTTTTTTTTTTTTTGTCTTTACGCACTTTTAAAGAAAAATATTTGGATTAGTAAGTTCTCCATATTGAAGAGTGTTCTATTTTTTTTTTTTTTTGTCTTTACGCACTTTTAAAGAAAAATATTTGGATTAGTAAGTTCTCCATATTGAAGAGTGTTCTATTTTTTTTTTTTTTTTTGTCTTTACGCACTTTTAAAGAAAAATATTTGGATTAGTAAGTTCTCCATATTGAAGAGTGTTCTATTTTTTTTTTTTTTGTCTTTACGCACTTTTAAAGAAAAATATTTGGATTAGTAAGTTCTCCATATTGAAGAGTGTTCTATTTTTTTTTTTTTTTTGTCTTTACGCACTTTTAAAGAAAAATATTTGGATTAGTAAGTTCTCCATATTGAAGAGTGTTCTATTTTTTTTTTTTTTTTGTCTTTACGCACTTTTAAAGAAAAATATTTGGATTAGTAAGTTCTCCATATTGAAGAGTGTTCTATTTTTTTTTTTTTTGTCTTTACGCACTTTTAAAGAAAAATATTTGGATTAGTAAGTTCTCCATATTGAAGAGTGTTCTATTTTTTTTTTTTTTTTGTCTTTACGCACTTTTAAAGAAAAATATTTGGATTAGTAAGTTCTCCATATTGAAGAGTGTTCTATTTTTTTTTTTTTTCTCTTTTTTAAAGAAAAATATTTGGATTAGTAAGTTCTCCATATTGAAGAGTGTTCTATTTTTTTTTTTTTGTCTTTACGCACTTTTTAAGAAAATATTTGGATTGATAAGTTCTCCATATTAGAGAGTGTTCTATTTTTTTTTTTTTGTCTTTACGCACTTTTAAAGAAAAATATTTGGATTAGTAAGTTCTCATATTGAAAGTGTTCTATTTTTTTTTTTTTTTGTCTTTACGCACTTTTAAAGAAAAAAATATTTAGGTTAATGGATTCTCCATATTAGAAGAGTGTTCTATTTTTTTTTTTTTTATGTTTACGCACTTTTTAAAGAAAAATATTTGGATTAATGAAGTTCTCCATATTGGAAGAGTGTTCTTTTTTTTTTTTTTTGTCTTTGCGCACTTTTCTAGAAAAATATTTGGATTAGTAAGTTCTCCATATTGAAGAGTGTTCTATTTTTTTTTTTTTTGTCTTTACACTTTTAAAAATATTTGGATTAGTAAGTTCTCCATGATATTGAAGAGTGTTCTATTTTTTGTCTTTACGCACTTTTAAAGAAAAATATTTGGATTATTAAAGGTTTCATATATTGAAGAAGTGTTCTATTTTTTTTTTTTTTTTTGTCTTTACGCACTTTGAAAAATATTTGGATTAGTAAGTTCTCCATATTGAAGAGTGTTCTATTTTTTTTTTTTGTCTTTACGCACTTTTAAAGAAAAATATTTGGATTAGTAAGTTCTCCATATTGAAGAGTGTTCTATTTTTTTTTTTTTTTTTTGTCTTTCACACTTTTAGAAAAATGTTGGATTGTGACAAGTTCTCATCTATTGAAAGTGTTCTATTTTTTTTTTTTTGTCTTTACACTTTTAAAGAAAAATATTTGGATTAGTAAGTTCTCCATATTGAAGAGTGTTCTATTTTTTTTTTTTTCTCTTTACGCACTTTTGAAAAATATTTGGATTAGTAAGTTCTCCATGTTAGAGTGTTCTATTTTTTTTTTTTTGGTATTTTACGCACTTTTAAAAAAAATATTTGGATTGATAAGTTCTCCATATTGAAGGATGTTCTATTTTTTTTTTTTTTTTTTGTCTTTACGCACTTTTAAAGAAAAATATTTGGATTAGTAAGTTCTCCATATTGAAGAGTGTTCTATTTTTTTTTTTTTGTCTTTTGCACTTTTAAAGAAAAAATATTTGGATTATTGATTCTCATGACTGGAAAGTGTTCTATTTTTTTTTTTTTTGTCTTTACGCACTTTTAAGAAAATATTTGGATTAGTAAGTTCTCCATATTGAAGAGTGTTCTATTTTTTTTTTTTTTGTCTTTACACACTTTTTAGAAAAATATTTGGATTAGTAAGTTCTCCATATTGAAGAGTGTTCTATTTTTTTTTTTTTTGTCTTGCCTTTTAAAGAAAAATAGTACCAGATTATGACAGTTCTCCATATTGAAGAGTGTTCTATTTTTTTTTTTTTTTGTCTTTACACTTTTAAGAAAATATTTGGATTAGTATGGGTCCTCCATATTGAAGAGTGTTCTATTTTTTTTTTTTTTTTTGTCTTTACTTTTAAAGAAAAATATTTGGATTAGTAAGTTCTCCATATTGAAGAGTGTTCTATTTTTTTTTTTTTTTGTCTTTACGCACTTTTAAAGAAAAATATTTGGATTAGTAAGTTCTCCATATTGAAGAGTGTTCTATTTTTTTTTTTTCTCTTTACACTTTTAAAAGAAAAATATTTGGATTAGTAAGTTCTCCATATTGAAGAGTGTTCTATTTTTTTTTTTTTTTTGTCTTTACACCTTTTAAAGAAAAATATTTGGATTAGTAAGTTCTCCACTTATTGAAGAGTGTTCTATTTTTTTTTTTTGTCTTTACATACTTTTAAAGAAAAATATTTGGATTAAGTAAGTTCTCCATATTGAAGAGTGTTTCTGTTTTTTTTTTCTCTTTACGCACTTTTAAGAAAAAATATTTGGATTAGTAAGTTCTCCATATTGAAGAGTGTTCTATTTTTTTTTTTTTTGTCTTTACGCACTTTTAAAGAAAAATATTTGGATTAGTAAGTTCTCCTTATTGAAGAGTGTTCTATTTTTTTTTTTTTTGTGCTTTACACTTTTTAAGAAAAATATTTGGATTAGTAGTTCTCCATATTGAAGAGTGTTCTATTTTTTTTTTTTTTTTTTTGTCTTTACGCACTTTTAAAGAAAAATATTTGGATTAAATGCAGTTCTCCATGAAGAGTGTTCTATTTTTTTTTTTTTTTTTCTCTTTTACTTTTAAAGAAAAATATTTGGATTATTAAGTTCTCCATATTGAAGAGTGTTCTATTTTTTTTTTTTTTTGTCTTTGCACACTTTTTAAAGAAAAATATTTGGATTAGTAAGTTCTCCATATTGAAGGTGTTCTAATTTTTTTTTTTTTTTTGTCTTCCCCTTTTAAAAGAAAAATATTTGGATTAGTAAGTTCTCCATGTTATGATGTTCTATTTTTTTTTTTCTCTTTACGCACTTTTAAAGAAAAATATTTGGATTTAGTAGAGTTCTCCATATTGAAGGTGTTCTATTTTTTTTTTTTTTTTCTCTTTACGCACTTTTAAAGAAAAATATTTGGATTAGTAAGTTCTCCATATTGGAAAGTGTTCTATTTTTTTTTTTTCTTTACATACTTTTTAAAGAAAAATATTTGGATTAGTAAGTTCTCCATATTGAAGAGTGTTCTATTTTTTTTTTTTTTGTCTTTTTGCCTTTTGAAAAATGTTTGAGTTAGTAGTTCTCCATATTGAAGAGTGTTCTATTTTTTTTTTTTTTTTGTCTTCACATACTTTTAAAAGAAAAATATTTGGATTAGTAAGTTCTCATATTGAAGAGTGTTCCTATTTTTTTTTTTTTTTTGTCTTTGCCTTTTAAATATTTGGGTCAATGGATTCTCCATATTGAAGAGTGTTCTATTTTTTTTTTTTTTTTTGTCTTTACGCACTTTTTAAAGAAAAATATTTGGATTTAGTAGTTCTCCATATTGAAGAGTGTTCTATTTTTTTTTTTTTTTTCTCTTTACGCACTTTTTAAAGAAAAATATTTGGATTATTAAAGTTCTCCATATTGAAGAGTGTTCTATTTTTTTTTTTTCTCTTTACGCACTTTTAAAGAAAAATATTTGGATTAGTAAGTTCTCCATATTGAAGAGTGTTCTATTTTTTTTTGTCTTTACGCACTTTTAAAGAAAAATATTTGGATTAGTAAGTTCTCCATATTGAAGGAGTGTTCTATTTTTTTTTTTTTTGTCTTTACGCACTTTTAAAGAAAAATATTTGGATTAGTAAGTTCTCCATATTGAAGAGTGTTCTATTTTTTTTTTGTCTTTACACTTTTAAAGAAAAATATTTGGATTAGTAAGTTCTCCATATTGAAGAGTGTTTCTATTTTTTTTTTTTTTTGTCTTTACATACTTTTAAAGAAAAATATTTGGATTAGTAGTTCTCCATATTGAAGAGTGTTCTATTTTTTTTTTTTTTTGTCTTTACGCACTTTTAAAGAAAAATATTTGAGTTGGCTAGTTCTCCATATTGAAGAGTGTTCTATTTTTTTTTTTTTTTTTGTCTTTGCACACTTTTAAAAAAAAATGTTTGGATTAATAAGTTCTCCATATTGAAAGAGTGTTCTATTTTTTTTTTTTGTCTTTACGCACTTTTAAAGAAAAATATTTGGATTAGTAAGTTCTCCATATTGAAGAGTGTTCTATTTTTTTTTTTTTTCTCTTTACGCACTTTTAAAGAAAAATATTTGGATTAGTAAGTTCTCCATATTGAAGAGTGTTCTATTTTTTTTTTTTTTTGTCTTTACGCACTTTTAAAGAAAAATATTTGGATTAGTAAGTTCTCCATATTGAAGAGTGTTCTATTTTTTTTTTTTTTGTCTTTACGCACTTTTAAAGAAAAATACATCAGTTTTTATTTAAGCCACTATTATTATGGGCGCTGCAGCAAAAAGATATTTTTCTACTCCTACACATAATTTATTTCTGGGCCCATTGTTATAACTCGCATCTAAATGATTACTATTAAGTCTCGGCGAATTCTAACCGTACTCTAACGAACAATTTATCAAATCTCTATCGAAAAATTGTTGCTGAATTTACATTGAGTTCTTTATTTAAGGCGTCTTGCCTAGTTCATTTGTTTTACTGAAGATACATTATTTACTCCACAACAAATAAGCTCACACACACACACATACATACATACATGCATATATATATATATATATATATATATATATATATATATATATATATAGGGATTATTTACCGGCGCTCTGAGCGTGATATATAAAGGATTCGTTGAGTGCTTGTCGTCATTTTATTTGTATTTTAAACCAAATAATATATATATGTAAATTTTTGAAGCGAATTATTCAACAAGTTAGTGAATGGTGCCATAATCCTTGACTTCAGTTCATTTTGTTTGTCTTTCACTCAGCTGTTCACCATGTAAAATAATCGAAGTGATTGCAGTGTTGTGAGCTAGGTGGCCAGTTGTAAAGGGTGATGCAGTCGCAGAAATTTTCTGACAGTCATGACTGTGTCCTCCTGCTTGTTGTCCATCGTGAAGGGTCCTGTTGCCGTACATAGAATTTTTCATGACCTTATTAAAACTACTTGCTTATATCATTTGATGTAGGCCTCCTTGATTTCTGAAAGCCTGTGCAAAGGTAAATGGAGAATTAAAATTTTAAATACTAGTACTCATCATAAACAGCTCTGTAATCACGATTGAGTCACTCAAATCTTTCTCGGTCCTCTGCACACAGATTGACATAAAAATCACGGAATTGTTCATATTTGAGCTTCCGGCGCGAATTCCAATTCAATGTTTTCTCCACATTTCTTGCCAAGAATATATCGTCATGATGCTTTTTTTTCAGAGACGCTGCCCAACTGTTCCTATTGCACAGTGCTATCGACAAACTCTAGACCAAAATCGAGCAAGCACGAAATTAAAAATATAATATGCCGAAAATGTTTCCATCGCACTTTTTATCAATATGTACATAGAGAGAAATGTGCTTTTATATATGCATATTAACAGGTGACATCTACGTTTTTAAGTAAAGGTCATTACAGTATTAGCCTTGAATTCTCTATTTTTGCAAAATATGTGTTATAAATTTATTTTATATATTGTAAGTGAACCTATCTGCATCAGCCACTACATTATCTTATAATACTGAATGTTGCAGTACATATTATTTGCGAACTGGAGTATTCGTATGAGGTGATATGCGTCTTCAATTTCTGCACTTCTAACCGGAAGCTCTGTCTCTTTTTTCGGGTATCAGTCATCTCTACTCTAAGATACACCTGAGATCTCTGGATGTCACTTTTACTGTTTGTCAATACTGGTTTCCGAAGGCGTAATCGGCATTGTACACCTGGGTGGTTTTAGCTTTTCACAGACAACACTTGCGGCATGTGCTATAGAACTAATATTTATCAACATGATTCCTTAACACTATCGGAGATTGTTTAAAATGTACAAAGCAAGCATGGTTTACTTTGGTTTGGCTTAAAATGTTTAATCTTTAAGCGGAGTTTACGACATAGAAATGATTAAAAATGAAATGAAACATAGTGTGTAAATTCAATTTCTTTTATGCGCCATTTAATATAATAATATGTTGTGTTCGTGTTAGGCCCTAGACGATTTCAATTCATGCTGCAATATAATTGACATATTGACACATCTCTGTCGGATACTTTTAGCAACCTGAGTCTCGCTAGATAGATTGTGACAGCGTAGGGGGCTTAGTACTCGTTGATTACTGCACAATGTTGACATCAGAGTATTAGCGATTACTAAGTAAAAAGATAGATACTCACTAAGTTCTTCATGCATTTGACAATAAATATATTTTAAGCCAGGCTTAGTAAATCGTTATATTCGGAATACGGCATTACCAAATAGAAAATATCCTGATGATAATGTATTGCATTACAAGTTTCTTTCTTAATATTTTTTTATACTTTTAATTATTTAAAATGCACAATAAAGATAATTCCGTGCATATTAATAATGGATAACAAATGAAAAGCAGACTAATAATATGTGAGAATAATTAACATGTTTTTATTCTTTATATGCTTTATGCTTTCTTGACATACGATATAGTTTGCCACAATTTGTTACCAACTGTAACTGTTTCTATATGCCGTGAACTTTCAGAATGTTGATGAACATAGCCCTCTATAATTTCATGTTCTTTGTATCTCTCTATATATTTTGTATTTTTGTTAATGCTCCTACTTTTGTTCCACCATACAATTACTCAAGTGGGTTATGTATAGTGTACTCCAGTCTCTGCCTCCAATCAGTCCTATGAATAAAATATTTTCTAGAACACCATCCATCATTAATTGCCATAGAACCTTCAACTGTCTCTTTCTGATGTTACATACAAGTTTTCTTTTTTTTTAAAAAACTCCGTCGTTATTCACATGTTTGGTTCAGGGTATACTCCTTATATAGATCATTAATTATACTGCTTAAAATCTACCCTTCATCTGTGATGAGATTGTCTATCATTCACTACCATCTAAGAGGATTGATAGTAACAGTCAAGTACTCTTTTCTTTGTTTCTAACAAACACTTTCTGCTGATTAATACTATGTTTAATTTTTTTACACTATTTCAATATAAATTTGGTTTTCATTGTTGTACTTTCTATCCTCTGTTAAAGTATCCCAAATATATAAAATTTTGTTTTTGTTTGATTTTGGTATCTGTAATTTGCATGATGGGCTGTTTATTTTAATAACAACTATGCATTTTGTCTTTTTGCAGTTGATGTTTAGGCTTTTCTACTTACTTTCCTTCCCAAAATTCTATGAAAATCCTTGAAGTTTCTTTATGGTATCATGAAATTTAATATACATTCTTCCACTGTATATATCTAATAATGGAAAAGACTTATAGTTTGTAAAAATGTGTGTTTCATTATTAGACATAATCTAGACAGGATTGTTGATTTTTATGTTAATTCTGGAAGTGGAAGATCATGGCCATCCATAACTTCTAAATTACTGTAATGTTAATCCACATTTTTGAAAATAACTCTAAATTTATATTATTATATACATTCGCACAAACAAGTTAGATAATTTACTAGATGTTTCTACCTTCAATATATCTGTGGAAATATGTTACTGAAGTTAATAGAAAAGCATATTATCTTAGTGCATATTTCTGGGATTAAACAATACCTGGATAGGATAGCTCGCTGCCGTGTACATACTGGACGTTGTAAATCGTAGCTTTGCACTGCTTCCTCTCCGTAACGCTATTGAAAATCGTAGAGAGGAAAATCGTGAACAAATTCATACAAAACATTAATAGTCTTTGTTCGAGGTGACAAAATTCATTTTAACGGTTTGTTTTTAGTTATGTGTTGCAACTTTGGATAAGAAGATTTTCCTTGTGACATTACACAGTGCGATGGGTAACTTTTCGCTATTTTTTATTCTTGGATTTGCGCCAGAGTCGCCAATACAATCATTTGAGAGTGTTTCGTTGTCAACAACAGTTTTATGGTGATCAGGAAGATACAACAACTATGAAAACTCACTGTATTCGTCCTGATTAAAATATACCTCTAAATGATATTGATGAGGGTCTCAGACTCAACATGAGGCCTACATCAAGTGCTGTATGATATAGTTACAAACAAAAACAAAAGCAAATATATATATATATATAATCGGATGAAAGATTGTTTCATCGATTTATATTCACTAATCGAATCAAATTATTAGAAGACATTTGACTAATTGATGTTAGGGTGACCTGAGTATTTTGTATCTTCAAAACAACACTCTAAATTGGACCTAAATTTAAGTGCCAACAAGAGTTGCTTATAATAAAAAAACATAAATAACCACATGAATGAAGGACGATATTGCTCAAGAACATTAATTTGATCAAAACAAACCTTCCAAAGCCGCTCTACTAATACGTTCCAGAATAAGCATCAGAAAATAATGTAACATTCATCTTTTTATAAGTGGCCACTTTTATTACTGTTAGAATAATCAGTTAAGTGCCATACGTGATACACGCGATTATGGGTCGAAACAGACATGACTGACTAGGCAGAAGACCATCCCGCAAGAGGTTGCCATTGCTTTCTGCTGTAGACTGGTTTCCAACCAAGGCTATAGCACCCAATCTGTCTTATTATTTAATCCATAACTGAAGGGAAAACTGATTAATACTTTTCCCAATGGTATTTGTGCATAAGTGAATGCAAAGAATTCAACTGGAATTTCAACTCGGCTCTCTGATTTATCGTTCCGAGTCGATATCCACTGCATCATAACGCACAACGTATTAGAACAGATTTCTTTTAAGACTGAAAAAATGCAGAGTTCTATCAACTAAAAGGGTAGGTATTTAGTTTTTTTTTATTTCTGTTTGAAACAGCAAAAATAAGTATAACTTTATTTCATGATGTCTGTATATTAAATGTATGATGCATATTAAAGTTTAGAATGTTCTTCAATTTATATTAAATTTAGTTTAGCGGGAGAATCATTGGTTAAATAATTTGTTTTAACGGCTTATCTCCTATTTATAAGTTATTGAAACCAGGAAATATTTTTAGATAACGATTTAGTAATACAAGTTCAAAAAATATATCGTGAACAAATAGAGGACTCCTACCTTTCATAAGGGTAATAATTCTTAAGTGAATATAAGCCAATTCAAAATGAAATAGAAAACTGCTCATCAATTTCCAATTTCGATCGACTATGTATTAAACTAGCCGTACAGCCAAGTGATAATTTATTACACTAACCGCACGTTCAAGCTTACAACACCTGGTATTCTCAAGCAGTCACCTATCTTAACTAAGTTCTTTTCAGGCTAGCCTTCTTCTTCTTCTTCTTCTTTTATGTGCCATTTATGGATTAACAACTTCATCTATTCCTTGTCGCTCTTAACACTTTTTCATTTAGTCTCCAACAAAAACCCGATCCTCCATCATCTTGATCATGTCCGTGAAGTAATGTCTGGCATTGCTTTACCCCGTCTCTCCTTTCGTCTAAAAATTCCGTTTCTATTATTTTATCCACGAATTTTATTCTTATTAGGTAACATAGAAACTTCAGAGTCTCTTCCTAATGTTATCTCTAAGTAGGCATCCTCTCGTAAATCTTGCTGTTGCTCGCATTCTCGGTCCATGTTATCCTCAGCATCTATCTGTAGAATTCTTTCGCTGTACAGGTTGAATAGATCCTGTGCGAAGATACATAATTGTCTTACACCCTATCCTATTTTTTAGCATCTACTGAAATCATTTCGTGTCTATATCTAGACGGTTTGATATCAGCACATTTTTTGATTATACATTGCTTAAATTCGGTGACCGTAAATAAAAACAACAGCTGAAATAAAATCGCATCTGGAAAAATACATGAAAATAGATGAACACAATCTTAGAATAAATAATAAAAGTGTATAATTAATATATATATATATATATATATATATATATATATATATACATACATATATATATATATATATATAAAATGATCTGCTTTTTGTAATTTATTATATTTCTTAGAGTGTAGTTGACATATGCACTCATCATGAAAACAGGAAATGGATCTGACTGAGAAAAAGGCAACGTTCTTAAATTAAAATGACAGATAAAGAGAGAGGGAGAGAGAGAGTGTGTGTGTGTGTGTGTGTGTGTGTGTGTGTACGTGTGAGAGAGAGCATGTACGTATGCGCTCGTGTAAAAAGGAGAGAGAAAGTTTGCATCTTTTCATTGAAATGGAAAAATTTTAAATGCATTGCAAAACATTCACAGAATGCTAATTAAATCCATCCAAGAAGTTATGCTTTGTCACAAATGTGCATGTAACCAATTTATCTCGATGAGTAATTGCAGGTTTAATATAGCGTTTGCTGTGAACATGCACGAACCCATGAAAAATTATCTTCAGTTTATGTTACGTTTAGCGCGTTCTTGTGTTGATAATGAAAATAATTCGGGATACTGAGATTAAATTTCCTTCCCTTCATCTCTCCTTCCAATAATCTGTCTCTCTGTTTTCAATGAATACTGGAGGGAAACAGGTGATAATAATCGTGCTCAGACTTAAAAGAGAAATATTATAATAAATTAAGCTAATTTCACTTATAAAGATTATTATAAATGGTATTAATTTTGAAAATAAAATTCGAAGCTCTGTACGGAATGAGATGGATGAATTATCCTACAAATTACGTACAAATACAAATGACACTGATATCTTATTTATTGAGTATATTTACCAAAATTAGGCAAAAGTATCTTGAATTAGAAAAGACTATTTTTTTTTCAAGAAAATTGGCACTGGCGTCATCCGTGTCTTATAGATGATTTTGAAAACTACTGCATCTATCCTGGACAGTCTTTTGGTTTAGGTTAGTGAATTCTTCCATAATCCTTGCATTCAGGTCATCTTTCGTGTTATAAGAAAACTTGTTGGTCTCTTACTTAACTTTAACCTACGTGTGTTTATTAAGCTGGTTTCAATCTGGGAACTGAAGTAATCAAATGTAAAAGGTGATGTTCTAATCGAAATTGCCTGACAGCAATGACTGGTTTCTCCTGTATGTGTGGCATGGTGCAGGTTCTTGACATAGGGCCGCCTAGTAGGCAACTTAAGTACCCAGGGTAGTGCTACCACATCAAATCTCATGATGTAAAATTCCGTGTTAAGTTTGAGGCATTATGTGAAGATGGTTAGAGGCATAATATAGCCACCACGAGTGATCACTCCAAAATCTATGAATTTACCTTACAACATTATCCGAAATGCTCGGCACAGTCCTCAGATTGACAGCCAAATCCACTGAAAAGTTCATATTGGAGATGCCGGCGATATTACTGATATAATATTACTACATACAGTCCAAAATTTTCTTACTATTTACCAGAGTGAATTGAGTCACGCATTCGTTTTCTCACAGACGGTAGCTACAGACATTAAACACATTGTCTATTCGAAGAAATATCGACAGCATTCAACACGCATGCATAAAATTATAATTATAAATTTCTGACAATTTAACTATCACACTCTCTAGAGTAAAGTCACGAGGGAAATCATCTTATCCAAATCTGCACCATGGAACTCAAAACAAACCGTTAAATTTGAGTTTGTCAATTGTACCCATGACTACTACGGTTTTGTGGTAATTTGTGAACTACTTTCTCTACTATTTGCGTTAACGTTACAGCAGAGAGCAAAGTTCTGTGAAGCCATGATCTACAACGTCCATTATGGACTTGAAAGTGAGCTATACTCTACAAGTTATGTTTTGTAATAAAAATATTCACGAAGGTTTGTTTGTTAATAGTGAGTAGTGGTAATTTCCCTATAAATCTATTTAACAACTAAATATATCTTCGTTAAAAAATGAGGAGATACATACAGTTAAATAAATACTTTCTTTGCCAAACAAAATATAAATACAAAGTAAATCGCAATTTATCACTGATAACAATTTGTCAACACTAGTAACAAGCTAAATAAGTTAGAAAAGAAAATCACAATATCAGTAACAAACAAATATCTAATTGTTCCACGAAATCTGCTAAGGAAAAGCCTCGTAAAAATAACAAATATACCTTCGAGAAATTAAAAACTAAAACCTGGTTACTATTTCACAATATATATACATACATACATACATATATATATATATATATATATATATATATATATATATATATATGAAACGGAAGGTGTTTCTCACGTTGCTCTCAGCAACTCGAATGGTGATTTGGACGACGTAACAATTACTGTACAGGTAAAATTCGCTAGAAAAATTAAGAAAATACAGGATTGCTATGTGATTTTTGTTATTCAATATGGTAGCGAATGCTGCAAAATATCATCATAGATGAAGGAAAAAAGTGAAGCATCCGAAATGTATTTCTACGGAATGATGTTGCGTATATCATTGATCGAGCATGTGTGCAATGATGAGATTTTCGAAAGGATGGAAACGAAAATGAATTTAATATAGAGGATCAGGAAAAGTCAGCTTAAGTACCTGGGTCATGTAATGTCGAAGGATGGCTTTGAAAATCTAATACTCACAAGTCGGATAGAGATAAAAGAGACAAAAAAAGCAGCGGTAACATACTTGACAGGTTTGACAGCATGGTATAGCAGGGCCTTGTTGTGGTAACAGAAGTTGTGTATGGCCAAGATCACCTACGTCCTAAAATATCATGTCACATTAAAAAAGATGCCCGAATATTAAAACGTGTAATAATAAAAAAATGGACTAATCTCTTATATCAAGAGACATTTGTTAGTTGCAACGCATTATCTTCTTGCCAGCTTTGCAATATCGTGATTCAAAAGCGCGAAAAGTATTATTGAAAGAGAGAGGGAAAGAGAGAATTATATATAGAGAGACAGATAGAAAGAGAAGGATTTCAACAAATCAGTCAAGATAATTAAAAATTAAAAAGAATTCTTGGTCCAAGTTACTGGAATGTTCTTCCAATATATTGAGGAAAAGATATCACATATCAGTCCAGTACTTTCTTCTTTGTTTCTAACGATTTTTGCTTGTCTTTCTGTACTCTACATAGCTTCTAACATGCGTCCCTTGGCGTGCCAATTCACATTCACATCTCAGTGTGCTACTTTCGCTCTTCTGTTAGAACTCTTCCCGGTTATTTAAATTTGTGTACCAGCTTGATTTTAATATCCCTGAAATTCGCATTTTGGGCTCCTCTGTTTGCTGAAGACACTGTATTTATTATTGGGACTAGCGTTAACTAATTTGAGGTCAGCCATATTCCTAATCGGGGACATTGTATTAATAAACAATCGCTACAAGCAGTGCATTTACATAGCCACATTACTTTTACTCAAGTAGTACATGAATTACAACATGAAAGAGACAAATAATCACAGTACTGGACGCACTGAAACAGATAATATATTCTAGTATGATTTGAATAAAGCAAATGCTAAATAAGGATGTACCTAAAGACAAACGCCTGGAGATCGACATGAATACATTTAACAAGCCGCTTATACTCCTTGAATTATTAAGATTTAAACATATTCTATCTCAAACAAATTTCGTATGTGAATTTTTATTCACATACGAATGGTCTAAGAACGAGGTGAATTGTACAGAAATGGATGACAACATTAAAAATTACTCAAATGACGCCATGTTGTCTCTTTTGGCACTGACATTATTTAGCTAAACCATATTCTTTTTTCTCACTCACTGATTCTTTCTCTTGCTCACTTTCTCTCTCTCTCTCTCTGTATCTCTGACTGTGTGTGCGTATATGTGCACTTTTCTTTGAGAAGTTATCTTTTGTGACGTATCTAATGGTCTCCATGAAACGTTCTTTGACACAGACATGATCAAATGTCTGTACACTTGGATACTTATCACTTCTAGAATTACATTACCTACTAAGCGGCAGTGGGAAAATAAGCTACTATATCTATAGCTTACCTTTGTCGAATACATGCTTGGGTGGTAGAAACCATTTATGAAATAGGAGAATTCAATGTTTCTTGACTGGTTGAGTGTTTATGTAAAAAAAGACAACCTTAAAAAAGCTAGCTGCATGAACTCAAATCAGTGTAGTAAATATAATTTTTATGACAGAATGAGAATACAAAGAAGATATTTTGTATTCCTGTATGTGCTTGTATAATTCATACAGAATATATTAAATGCAGGCCATACATTTCAAAAGTTTTTTTTTCTTTCAGAAATAATGTATTTAGATTATTTAAGTCTGTATTGGTTAAAGCTAGACATTATTTTCCAGAAGCCAGTAAGCTATCGTAAAGTATTACAGCATATAAAATTAACGATAGCTGAACAAATAACACAAATCTAAATAGAGAATTGTCTATTATTACAGTAAAAATTATAACGTCATTTCTTCTGTGTTATGATAATATATTTAAAGTAGTAATATTAATAGTTATTAAAAATAGAAGAAGAAGAAGAAGAAGAAGAAGAAGAAGAAGAAGAAGAAGAAGAAGACGTTGTATGTCCGCTTCTGCTATTTAGGGTTTCTGATATTAAGTGGTTGGACGTGTTAATATGTACGCATTTTTCATGAGTTAAAATGGGCTACATTAAATAATCCGTTAAATTCGCATTAACACTATCAATAATTTGTATCACAACGACACACTATCATGCTCATTTGATAATTATACATATACCTTTTCGGATAGAATTTCATAGAGCGTTCGGATATTTGTATCCGCTTGACACTTGTATGGGTTACTGATCATTTGCTATCACTCTCTAACAACAATAATAATACAGTCTGCGTAAATATTATTGTGGAGTCAGATTACGTAGAAATTATTTGCTGAGAGAAAATTAGTGCTAAGGACAACGAGAACTTTATCGTTGCTCTCTTCAGGCGTGATCAGAAAATCCGCACTAAAGTTATTTATGGAGCTAAGAACCCCTTTCCGTGAGTAAGTTCATCGGAAGGCCTGCATACGTTTGTAAATTCAGATTTGCTCTTCCAGACAAGAAAACTTGGTATGTTCACCTATTAATTCTAAAGCTAAATTGTCAGTAAATAAAATTAGCCTACTGGAAATTGCATTTTCAGGTAGAAGTCTCGAGCATTTGTTGCAAACTGACAGATGCAATAATAAGAAAAAATAGACCTGATTAGATTATCAGCTTTAGTTCATATATTTAACCCTTTTTGTGTCAATAGTTTCTGAAATACTGTCTCACAGAATATATGAAATATTACATATTCAATGTCGATGGTTTCTGGTTGACTGATATTTACTGGACGTCGAAGTGTATCTGTAGTTTTCTGAAGATAACCTCCATATTTCTGTAATGTTATTAGTTTATAACTAGGGCTCTATCTGCCCTCAAATCCAGTAAATAAAGATTTTGTGCATATCATCGTCATATTCAAACTTGGCTTGTCGTTAGTTATTGCAACTAAGATGAATTTCACAGGATATTTATTAGTTTCGATTAGGAAAATATGATAATATATGACATGGTAAAAATCAACCATTTTTCTATGACTTTATCGATAAGGTGTGTATAACTTAATTATATCGTTACAATATATATATATATATATATATATATATATATATATATATATATATACTAGATATATATACTAGATATATATACTAGATATATATTAATTGTTTTAGAGATGGTGACTCAGAATTATAATAAATATCAATCAGTAGAAAAATATTATAGAAGACAGTACTATGTGTATATATTTAGAAAAACAAATCCAATGTACTGATTGAATCACTAAATGTAACCGTAATTGATATTGAACTGTATTATTCTATTGCATTTCTCGTCTGTGGAAAACTCATGTTCCTTTCCATGTAACTCCGATCTTTTTCAGTTTTCTTCACCCAGAGAAATCACTTGGCTCTTATTGGATATATTTCATTGCTTGGGGTAAAATGAATAAGATATAATGATGAAAGCACGTACTGATATACATGAACATAGGCATGTTTGTGTGCATATATATATATATATATATATATATATATATATATATATATATATATATATATATGCGTGTGGGGAATGATTCCAACTATTCGTTCATCTGTTTTCTCATGTCATATTGCAACATTCAGATTCGCAAAAATATGCGGAGATAATGTATATATATATATATATATATATATATATATATATATATATATATATATATATAGTAATGGTTGTTACAATGTTTTTAGATATAGTGATACATAAATTCATAGTGTTACTATGAATTTAAAAACATTGTAACGACCATTACAGTATAACGCTCTACATTTGTATCGAGCACTCTTTATAAAAGTAAATGCATGAACAAAAGGTTAATAAACCTACTAGTTCAACAACTTAGTTACAATATATGTATATATATATATATATGAAGGTGAAATCGATAGCAAACATGTCTTGCGTTCTGAGTTTGAACCTATTTACATGTTCAATAATTTCATCTTAGTGCCACATGAAAGCTACAGCAAACCGTTGTATATATAACATATAATGAGCCAGACTAACGGATTATCAGGGAAAGCTGGCTCAGTGGAGACAGCTTTCTTTGAAGATCCGTTTAGGCAAAACCTAGGTAGGTTTGTCAGGCTCATTGGGTGTTATCCATCTATTTATTTCGCTCTACTTCTGTATTTACCGCTTTCTGTTAGATGATTAATGGTATCGGGATTTTTTGGTGGGGGGCTTTGAGCTGATCTCAATCCGAACACTTTTGTCTGAAATTCATGTACTAAGCACTTTCTTTCTTAAAAACCATGTACTAAGCATTTTATTTTTTTAAAACCATTTGCTCTTTACCTGTATTTATATATAAAAATCTAGCAATATATATATATATATATATATATATATATATATATATATATATATATATATATGCATGCAGTGGTAGGTTAACTCTCTAAGAGAGGTTTTAATTTATATATATATATATATATATATATATATAGAGAGAGAGAGAGAGACAGAGAGACAGAGAGAAAGAGAGAGAGCAAAAATTAGAAAAAAAGACTATCACGTAACTTTATGGTAAATCGCAAATTTAGGCCTATTTCAGGCGAACCCTCAACAGCTTCCGTCTTTATTGCGTAGAAGATTTTACACGAATGAAATTCACAAATGTCTAAAAAAACGGAATAAACGTAAAGATAGCTCCCTGAAAAAAGAAAATTGGTAAATACATCATTACATCAGTTTGTTGAATACACACACATATTCATACATATGTTTATATATATACGCAACATATAATCAAAGATTACGCGTAAGAGCGGATGACAACTTAAATCTAAAGATACATTCAGCAAGTCAGACTGCTGACCCGTAGATTTGAAACGTAAAGGAAGAGGGTTAGGTGAAAGAGAGAAAGAGAGAGAGAGAGTGTGTGGCTGCGTTAAAAAGAATGGGTAAGTATCTTAAAGCGTAAACGAAAAGAGCAGAAGAAAAAGTAGAGAGGAACAAATTTGAATTAGAAAGAAAAGCTGATAGGAGAAAATTTAAAAAAATCATATATAATAACGGTAAAAGAATAAGAAATTGGGGTGTAAAAAATTTAAAATATTCAAGAGATTATAGTTAATCAATCTGTTGTAATCACAAATACTATCACACCACTATATAATAAAAATTATATTAATTATACAATCATGAAAACAAATATAATATAATATAAAGTTGTAAAAATTAAAAAACTCAATTTAAAAGTAAGCCAAATCATTCCATTTAAATTTAGTTATTTAGATTTAATTATTTAATTTAAAATATAATTTACATAATCATAGTGAATGGATAAGAAATTGGAAATAAAAAAAACTAAGAAAACTAAAAAATTAACATATAATAATTAACCAATCCGTTTTAATCACAATTCCCACCACATCACTATATAATTAAAATTATACTAATTATTCGGTTATAAATACAATTATAATAATAATACAATATAACTTAATAACAAAATGTTGATACATACTTATGGAGGACCATGGTGAGAAATGTCAAACTAGAAAAACAAATATTTTAATGATATCTCTTAAAAACAATTTAAATAGAAATAAACTTCAGGATGTTCAAAAGAACCTCTTAAAAAAAGGAAACCCAAGGAAAGGTTTTCGTCCGACGGAAATAGTCATTGGTGTATGTGGAATGAAAATTTAAAATTCAGGAAAATATTATAGGTAATGTTCAGAAAAGTGAGGAGTCTAATGCGGTGCACTATTCGTGAGCACCGCCATAACTCCCGAATCTGCCATTAGTGAACAGTTGTTGACAATAAAGTAATGCGGTGACTGTAACACTGCAGATCTCTTTTCTCTTTGCAAGCAATGCCATATATTTGGAAATATCCCAGTTGTTATCGTAATTGTAAAGAAACATTTGTTTAACGAGTGAGTATATTTGTTGATATATGTCTATTTTTCTTTGTGCTGTTTGTTTAATAAACCTTTCATTGTCACCCGCTGTATTAAGTCATCGACACATCGAGATTAGCTTTCTTATGTCGTGGGTTGACAGAGAATTCGGTTTTATTTCAGTTTGAATATTTCGTGTAAGTTTTGTTTGATTTTGGCTATTCATCACTTCCCCTCTCATTTGCATATCATTATTTTTAAAGATATTTTTATTGTATATAAATGAAATTTTATGTCATAGATTTTCCTCGCCATTTTTAGTTTTTCCACCAGCGAATATGAGGTATTAAGCTATATGCAGGATTGTTAGACGACGGACGAGTATTTGTGGTAAATATACGAATTGTTATGAGTGATTGGGTCGTGAATGTGATTAGATACGTAGAAGATAGATAATGACCGACCTCAACCCACCCACCCATTATTCGGCAACGTGCCACATTTTTGGATTAAATATCATGATCCACGTCGAAATTCCCAATCCCTCGAGTTTGTTGTTGGCCTTACGTTTTCATCTTCCGTTAGTCACTTATTGATTTTCCCATTCCATTATTTGTTTTCTCCTTCCCTCTTCGCTTAGCACGTGTGCTCCTTTTCAGTTTTGCACAGAGGCCGTTCTCCATTCCACTTCATTGCCCTGGAACATTTGACGATACCGTCAAAACCCCGTTCTCTGCGCAAACACAAATTCTCAGTTAGGTTTATTTAGGTCACTTGCTGAAAGTTTATGTGGGGTAAATTTTTTCTCAAACTCTTTCTCAAAACAAAACCTAAATTTTATATCTAAATTATAATTTTTTTTCCGACATATACCATGAATAGTACTATCGATCGAAAGATTTGCCTCGGGTTATTTATTTATTTATTTATTTTTGTTAAAGGATCTTTTTAAGTGGATCTTTTGATCTTTTTTTAAACTTTCTTCTGTCTCAATTGTTTTTGAGCGATATCAATGAATTATTGGATTTTATCTTTTGACATTTCTCAAAATGGTCCTCTCATTTTATATATATGTATATATATCAATTGATTTATAAATTATGTATAGATACACATTCATAACAGTAAATGTTTACTTATTTGCGTTTTGAGGAAGATTAGCAAACCTAAGAAATTTTAACAGTGAATATGCCCGATATTTTTTCTCATATCAGGAAATGCGTACATTTATTTAAGTACATATTTGTATGTTTGGGTTTGTCTGGAAAAAACATTCATATATTACTGCATGTAATGACTCATATTATGACGTCTCCATAGTGGTCTCCTTAAGCGTTCGTAGCGGGCCTCTCATGACAACTACAGCCAGTACATTACTTCTTTCTAACTCATTGTTTTGCATGTATTCTATAGATTTCAAATTAAATAAAACCACAAGAATTCCGTCTTTTTGTTTTCTACTTAACTTTGATCTTCAGAAATTTAAATAAAAACCTAGTGTGCTGTCTAATTGAATCCTGCTATTTTATATTCCTCTCTATGGTTTTCCCAGATTTTTTAAATTTCAGAACACCTAGAATTTATGTAAATATGCCCGCACGTATTTGTACATAGGCACTAAATTTCACTGTAATTTACTGAACATCTGTATCGAGAGGATTTACCTTTAACAGGAAAAACAATGTGGTTCTCTAAATTTGTAGTGAGAGAAGATGTCCGTTGTGGTGCAGTTGATATTGGCTCGGGACAAGAAATCGGGGAGTCGACTTCAAATTCCATTTCATTGTCCTTTATTCACTTACGCGCAAACACACTTGGGAAAGGTATTAATCCGTTCCCTCCCTCCAGTTATGGGTTAAATAGCTGGACAAATTATGTTCTGTAGCCTTCTTATATTGTTAAATATGAGAGACAATGATCTATTATGTTTAATCGTGAGCCGTTCTAAACGTCGTATTTTGGCTTTAATTTCAAAATAAAGACAATATTTGAAAATAAAGACAATATTCCCCAAAATGTTGATAATATTATATTAAGTTGGATCTAAGCTTTCAGCTCATATGTGCCATCTTCAGAGAGGTTAGTAAAACGGTAACACAATAACATCCACCATCAGCGACGATTTTATTTTGTTTTGACTCCGCTAGACGAAGGCAATAGTTACCAATATATATATATATATATATATATATATATATATATATATATATATATATATGTGTGTGTGTGTGTGTGTGTGTGTGTGTGTGTGTGTGTGTGTGGTGATAGAAGAAAATACAATAATTATAAAGAAAGAATTGCAAAAAATAATATGAAAAAACAGCTGTTTGCATACATTTTGCTTAAGAATTAAAAAACAATTCAAGCCCCTGTCCCCTGACTTCAGCATGACTTATTTCAAATTTAACTAATGCGTTTTCTCTCAGTTATATATATATATATATATATATATATATATATATATATATTAGTCAACAACACAATAATACTCGCTCATATACACAGTAAAAAGAACATTCAAATATGATAGTCCATATACATTAAATCAAAACAACCCACACTTAAGAAAATCACGTTTAAAGTTGGTCATAACGCATTACATTGCATTTAAATATATTGTTCTGTTAACATTTCGAACGCTCATGCGGTGTGACGTCATAGAACCGCTTTAAAAATTTGCGAACTGCGTTTACTATTTGGTAATTTTTATCTTTGCTTATCAAAGTTTTATGTAAAGATAAAATTGTCTTTGAGGGTAGATGTTTTTATGTTAACGTTCTTGTAACCTCTCTGAAGATGGCTTGTGTGAACTGAAAGCTTAGAACTAATTTAAAAAGTTATCCAAATGCTGGAGAATTTTTGTCTTTTCTTTTTCACCTCAAATTAAAGCCAGAATACGATGATTCTAACGGCTCACGATTAAACATAATAGACATTCATTGTCTTTTATATTTAACAGTATATGTTTAGAAAATTATCTGCTGCCTCGATACACTAAATATACATATATATGTTTGAATTTATGTGTTATTTTGTTATTCAGTATAAATCTCTTTGCATGTTATTTGAAGATAAATTCACAACATATATATTTTCTTTGTCCCTTGACACCCAATGAAACCAGGCACTCTATAATTTAATGTCTTATCAATGTAGAGTAAATAAGTAAATAAATAATCTTTCTCTGCCTTGATAAATAAAACTGAACTACAAACAAATCAAATCATGAATTCTAAATACAGAGAGAAATTATTTACGCCGCAGTATTTTAATTTGTAGCTTGTATGGTAAAGTATGAACCCTAGTGAACTTGGTGAACCACAATAACTAATTAATATTCAACAAAATTTTACTGCAGCAACTATTTCATGTAGCGAACATCGTTACCACACCTGTTCAAGTGAATGTAATTAGCAGAACAAACTAAACAGAACTACGATATCCATATCTGAAAATCAGTCAAGCGATAGCATTTCTCGAAATCGATATGCAGTCATCATGGATATGAAATGACAGCAAACTAGAAACGTGACAGAATTCTTCAGCTGTAGAACATATTTATAGAAATACTTCGCATCTGAAAAGAGAGGATAAATAACAGACATTAAAATCGTTATAAGTGTCGGATTTGTCCATGAGCATTTATGAGCTTTAATAATTTTAGTTCTAGTGCTGGCTTTATCTTCAACAAAAATAACTCTGTGTCTGTCTAAATAACAGCCAGTGGCAAAAGACAGTTTACCACTGCAAAGTGGACATATCCTGATACTAAAATTGTTCGAGCTAAAAGGATATATTGAAAAATTAAAAATTTTCACCGAAACAGGAGCACAAACCTAGACATTTATTAATTTATAACTTGATTCTTTTCAAATCCAGTTAATTTGGAAAAAGTAAAATGAAAAATATGTTAATCAAACAACACAACGTTGTCAATGATGTTATCAACGTTCTAGATGTTCTGCTAAAATTCGCAACTCTCAAAACGTGATAATAGATAATAAAGAAATATTTCTCTGATGAATTTGACAAAATTCTCTCGACATTCAACACCTTGTGTTCTATAAAATATATGTATGTCATGAAGACATATTTATGTGGACCAAAATTGAAAGAAATTTAGGAGTTTTCTTTGCTCCATTAATTAATATTACAGTCACATGATTCAGTTAGTTGCATGTGGAATGCCGCTTTTTCTGTTCATTTGCATGTTGTTCATTCAGATTTTTGTTAGAACATGAAAAATAAAATAAGACTACATTTACAGTACAAGAATACCCATATGTTGTATTGGTTTAGAACAAGAAATTTGAGAGCCGAGTTCGAATTCCCTTTGAAATCATCGCATTCACTTATGGGCAAACAACCTTGAGAAAAGTATAAATCATTTTCTTCTCCCTCTTGCTATCGTTCAAATAGCAGAATAGATTGTGTTCTATTGACATGATTGGTAAGTAGTTTACTGCAGAAAGTCAATGATAAACTGCAGCCCAATGGCAACCATCTGCCTAGTCAGTCATGTCTTTTTCGACATCACGTATGGTATTTAACTAAATGATTGTCTGACATTGTAGAGTGAATAAATGAAACAACATTTCATTCTCCTCTTCCTCATCCTACTTCCTTTCCACCTCTCTATCATCAATCTCTTAGTCTGCCATACTGATTGGGCATCAACATAAATCATTATTCTCATTTTAATTTCAATGGCGTAGTCTTCCATGATAGTTCTAGGCATGCTAGATAACGGCACTTGAAAACACATGCAGATTAGGTTGGAAGTTTTCTTTTCGGATGACTGGTCATGAATCTAAGCTACAGAACATTGTGTTCTACTACCAATCCTATGTGGGCTGGTTTTCAATTAAGAGTTACTTTTTCCTAAAGCAGTTAGCAATCAGGGCTATAGAATCCAGATTGTTATGCTATTTACCTATATCTGGGTGAGAAGAGATACATTCATAACTTAGCCATAGGTATGCGCACGTAGCACGTAAGTGAATGTTGTAAATCCAACTGGAATTCGAACACTCTGATTTCTCAATACGGACCTCTATCGAGTACTCAAACGTACTCACATTTAAGAAATATATTTTATTTGGTTTGCTAAAATCATTTGAATAATGATCAGTAAATATGATTGCCAAACCAAAAAAGGAAAAATAATAATCATAATTTTGTATGTAGATTCATATATATATATATAACGTAGAATTGTTAAACGAATAAATAATCAAATTAAGCTCACCATGTATAATAAAAAAATTAAAACAATTGATCTCATATTCTCTAATAACTCTACAACCACACAACTAATTTCTCTACAGAAAACAAATATAGTATATCATTTTACATGCCTGTTTAGAGATCGTATCTCTGAAACTAAAAGACCCACAATATGTATTGGTTTTACTACAACCAAATTCTCCCGTATATTTATCTGTCACCTTTCTGATCTGAGTTCAATTAAGCAACATTTCTTAGAAAAGCATAGACATGTAGGTAATATTAGAAACATTTTAGTAAATAACACAATAATAGTCAATCCTACACACAGTAAAAAGAACCTTTAGATATTGGAGGCCCTCTACATTATGTTATATATTTAACTGTCTGGTACAAGGCCACAAACAAACACGGCTATATATAAAATATACAGTTATTTTTATTGATGACGATGAACCGTGTAGCCTAGGGAACAGAGAGTGAGAGAGCGCGCTTCTAATGGGTTGACGGGGGAGTCGTCGTATCTGTTGCTCCTCTGGTCTGGTGTGGCTCTCTCGTCTGCCTCTGTCTCTCTGCCTGAAATCCGTGCGCCGAGGTCTTTTTATAATCTCCAAACCGGTACTTCCGGATTTTGCCTCGCCCACGCACATCCACGTAATTCTCAGAGACACCTGTTCTGTCTGCCTCTTGTAGCCATTTCCGCTACTGCCGGAAATAAGGTCAAAAAAACATCCGTTCCTTTCAACGACCGGAAAACAACCCCCGCTTGCATCAGCCTTTCCTCGGGTGGGTCGGGATTGTTATATTACAATTATATCAAAACAACCCACACTTAAAAACATCACATTTCAATATGGTCATAACACATTACATTGCCTTTAAACATATGGTTCTGTTAACGTTTCGGTCTCTTACACCGTGTGAACTCATTGAACAGCATTATAAATTTACGAAATGCATCTGTAATTCGGTGGCTGTTATCGTTCCTTAGCAATGTTTTATGTCAGCACAATATAAAAGCGTCTTTGATGATGGATTTATTCATGTTAATGTCCCTGAAACCTCTCTGAAGTTGGCTCACGTGAGCCGAAAGCTTAGAGCTAGCATAATAAAAATATTGAAATGTATGACAATTTTTTTCTTTATTTCACCTGATATTAAAGTCACAATATGATGTTTAAACGGTCCATGATTAAACATAATATACATTCATTTTCTGTTATATTTATCAGTATATGTTTAGAAAATTTATATATATATATATATATATATATATATATGTAAATTTATCTATCTATCTATCTATCTATCTATATATATATATATATATATATATATATATATATATATATATACATATATATATATCCACACATTTTTTGTGTGTGCAGCTATGTGTATTACTAAATGAATACACATAGTAACACGCACAACTACATATAAATAATGTGTGTGTGCATATGCATCAATGTGATTGAGTGTCATGCGTGTATATTTGAGTTTACACATTTTTTTTCTTAGCAAATTAATTATCTATGCAAACGGGGTTACACATACATTTGTGTATGTGCGTTCATTTAATAATATAATTAAATATTATTATTTGGCACCTCATTCATTTCTGAGGTACATGTGATAGTCTTTATATCAGAAATCTTATAAATATATTTTGTTTTTGCGAATATAAAATTGATCATATGACTTTATATTATTAAAAATCATTTGTAACCTATAAGTGCAGAATCATAAGCTTCAAAATAATTTCACACAGATATATAAGGAGCGGTTCGATTTTAATCAAATTTGACACACTCATAGACAAAGACATAATAAACGATATTCAGAAGCTTCAAGGTTGCAGTTCCTAAAATAATACAGAAAACCTTATATCGATACCAGGAAATCAAAGTTTGAATTACACCTATTCATTTTTCTTTCAGTCTACGGTTTTGCCTTAACTGGAAACAACTATTGCTTTTTAGTCTTTCGTGCCAACGTCCAAAATCCAGGACTGTGGATTGGATTTAAAGCTTTCATTGCAACCGAGCAACGCAGGTCTATACTGCTAGTATATATATAAGTGTGTGCATATTAATGTGGAAATTATTGTGTGCGTGATGATATATTTCAACAAATACTACGTGTTTGTGCTTTTAATTAAAAAAAAAACACATCTTTTCAATCTGTGTGTATACCTTTTGCTTACTGTCTCCTTTGATCTTTTCTGGCAATATTGTAACATCTTTTTAGATGCATCTTTTATATATATTTTCAAAAATACAAAAATAAATATCATAGTGGTTGTCATCACTCATACACTGTGTTCTTTTTTTTTAATTTCCCTCTAGAACTCGTTAATCAAACTTTAAAAAAAATGAGAGATTTTCATGTCTGCTCTGTGGAATAGAAATCTTGTCGCTTGTACTGTGTATGCTTTGATGTGAGTGGTACCATGAAAATTCTTTCACTGACATGATCCTCTGTTGCTTCGTATTGAATATTTCAGACGGAAAACTGAGGATGTTGTTCAGGTTTAACATCGAAAATATATTTAGAATTTCAAAAACCTTTTTATATAGCTTACATACAGTACTAAATATTATATATCATTATTGGTAAGGCTCTATAAGCTCAGATGATATTCATATAGAAGTGACTAAGATATTCTTACAATGAAAGAAGACGAGAATATAACTGTGACATCATAAGCTATTTATATATCACCCGATGTTTGCGATAATGATTTTTAATTTCGAATTTATACTTGTCCTCAGGCGTCATGTGATATACTACTGTAGTCGTTGCAGAAGTAGCCGCATGTGACTATATATATGTGTGTGAGCGTATATATATATATATATATATATATATATATATATATATATATATATTGTATGTGAAATAAGTATTAAATTAATTGCCAATTATTAAATTCGTATTTGCCAATAAATATTTGCTGCAATTTTTCTTAATTTGCCTTAATTTCAGTCACAGAATATTTTTCAATATTCAACTGAGACAAAAAGCAATTATTTAAAGAAGCACGAATTGCAACCAGAGATACGGTTCTGTTATTTATAAAATTTAGTTATTTTTAAGAGCAACTTGATGTTTGCCTCGCACACGTTTTGTTTCGTAGGATTCTAAATAATACTTCTGTGTTTATATGTATTATAACCTCTTTAGAAAGAAAATTATACTCTGTATTTCTAGAGAGGCTAAATATTCTAAATAGCAAATATAACAGTACACATGTTAAAGTAGATATATGTTATAGATTAAAAGTAAAGATTTTTCTTAAATGCTGTATTTTATATTTGTATTTTTCTTGTGCTTTTGTTTGTTAATTTTTGGAAAACAAATTATCTTAAACTACTCCATTATAATGCACATATTTTCGAAATTTTTGAATTATTTGAAAAATATAGATTCTAATTTCACTTGATATTGGTTGTCCCTTTTTATCAATTAACGCATTTCCAGGGAGAACATTATATATCTAATATAATTCCAATGTATCGCTTTACATCTTTTCATACGCAAACCACTTTTTCAGAATGAATTCATTCTTAACCAACAAACGTTATCACAATTAACACTTTGTTTTCGAATTTATATATGCAGTGAATTTCTCGCCGTTATATCTTAACATATTAGTAAGAAATTGCTTTGCGTAACAGGTATAGTTATATAAAACAATAAAACTAAATCATATAATTAACAAATATACAATGTATTAATACGATTACACATAAATAAAAATATTACATTAATTTATGTTAATATGTTCTATATGACATAATTTAGTCTTTATAATTCGTTCAACCATTAATTTTTACCCTTTCTAATGTTTCTGGTTGAACAACCCTTTTAGTAAGTTTATTGATTACCATATAACTTTGTTAAATAATATACTTACTTTGTACGGTTTCTCAAACCATTTGTACTTTTTTAAATCCAGAAAAGTGTTTTCCATTGTAAGAATGTTTTGGGAGATAATGAAGACTTTTACTGATACAGGTTCAACTAATTAACTCGACTCCAGGGGTAGAAGAGGTGCGTTCATTCATTTCCCAAGTGTATTTGCGCGTACGTTAATATAACGGAACCAACTAAATTGGAAGGGCTATCGGATTTCAAATTCTGTGACATTTTTCATTACACCATATTCAAATTTACAGCCCCAGCCTTCCCAAGCACATCTAGATACTGAGCTAGATCAAATGATAATTAAATTATTTTAATATTGTTTCCCATTCTCATTTACATTGTGCAATAAATAAATTGTCGCCTAAATTATGCATGAATGTGAATATCACTGACATATTTTTAAACAGATATATTTACTTATTTTACACAAAAATTACTAATGAGTGATTCTATTTACTAAAATCGCTGTTGACTTCATTATTAACTCAAAGATGTCTTTAGAATCACCTGCATCTCTTCTGAACGGTCTCCTAATTTAAGATGGTGAATACTGCCATAATCCTTGCCTTCAGTTCTTTGGTGTTGTAAAGTGTTTTCCCCCCACACACATATAAATCAAAATGCTTGAAGCTGTAAGTTGTGATACGGTTGCAGAAATTGTCTTAGAGCAATAACTGGGCCATAAGGCTTGTGTGGCATAATGCAGAGTCCTGATACCAGACATAGGGTCATCCAACAGCAACGCACTTAGCCCAATACAGCACTACCGCTTTAAGGCACTTGATGTAGGCCTCCGTTTGTGTCTGAGGGCTCGTGAGTAGATGAATGGAAGCACAGCTTTGCCATCAATAGTAATCACTCTAAACATCATCGCAATCACTATTAGAATCGTCTGACTCTTTCCGAATCCTCTGTAGCTTCGTTAGATTAACACCAAAACACATTGAAATGTTCGTATTGGAGCTTCCATCGTGTGTGCCAAGTAGTATCTCATGTCATTTCCAAAATTTCTATCGGATGTAAACAACAAATTTAAAAATATATCATGATGACAATTCGTCATCGCATCATATATAAGTATTTTAATGATATATATATTTTATTTTTATTTTAAATCAGCAGAGACACGGTGGATATTACATTAAACATATATCTTCAAAAGCTTCCTGCGCTGGTCGTTAAAAGCTTTGAAGAAAATAAATGTCACCTCCTTGCATGAATTGACACTATAGCTTAATGCTTTTGATATTTACTAATCAAAATTAAGTTTTGTTAAAGAAATCACAATGATTCTCTGTTTATCTTTATATTTGAATGCTATCTTTAGAATTGAAAATTGTGTTCAAATATCAACAGACTGTCACCACTCAGGGATGATATCTGTGCCCTCTCTTATATTTACACGCGCACTAACATTGATATTGACTACTTTCCATGGATGAAGTATGGCTTAATATATATATATATTTTTATTTTATGATTAATAGGAAAGTTGGTTCTTTATGTTGTGATAAACAATATGTTTCACCTACTTATATATAAGTCTAGCATTCGTCTTTGCATTTTAAAACACCTCAACAACTGATGTATAGTTTTCTAATATATTTAGAGATAAAAGCCAATTCAGGTATTTGTGCTTACATCGTATCTCGGCTTCAGTCAATTTGTATCGTACATAATGTAGTTTCCCTTTGACATTTTTGTAAACAATTTCATCGTATTTGTTCTCTGGAATTTTCATCTGTTGTACGTAGATTTTATGAATTAAAACGTGGCAGTGAATTATAGGCAAAATTCATATCATTTTATACTTCAAGTGTCTAGAAATAACCGTAAGTCCCATGCTAGCAGTTTTTCTCTCGCGACTCATGCTTGTAAAAATAGTTCAGCTTCTTCCTTCGCAGTCGAATTCGATTATCAAAAAAGTAAATGTGAAGCCCATCCTAATCTCCTGTCTAATTTTTCATCTTTGCTTGTTTTTAAACCTGTATTTTGTCGCAAACAATCAGTATCTATTTGTGTCATAGTGACTTTTTTGAATTGCTTGTGGTTGAAATGCTTTTTTAAAAAGACTTTTTCTCGAATCGGTTTAAAAAATATTAGATTGAACCATAATATTTCTATTATAAGTTACATTTGCAGAAAAAGAAAATGTATGATGTTTGTGTTTATTGATTTTTCAGTCTACTGACTCATCTAATTTTTGACCACACTCGATAATCATGTATGATGGACATATAAATACGAATATACATTGCCTTGCAAAATGGCGGCAAAATATTTGAGAGTATTTTTAGATGTTTCATCACAGATTATTTTCCCTGTGCATAACAGGAAGGAATCATCTCCATTATAATAACGACAGTATTTCTCTCTCTCTCTCTCTCTCTCTCTATATATATATATATATATATATATATATATATATATATATCTCACGCGGATGATGAGAGACAAAACAGAGTTGCAGCGTCGGCTCAATTCATCAGAGAGACAAGAGGCAGGCAACGTCGGCTTAGTTTAATCTCTTTACTGCCAATTATTAAACATTGCTGCGAGTTATGAAAGCTCTTACTACATTTTTACTCTTTACAGTGTATTACTATTTTTACTTTTCCGGAATAACTATGTCGTAGGGTAGTGAACAATAAAAAATAAATGCATTATATTATATATATATTCTCTAATATAATAAAAACAGTTATATATATATATATATATACATACACTAACATAAATGTGCTATAATATCACTATAAAAGTAGCCATTCTGTTTCGAAACTATGTTATGTCAATTGATGATGTTGATTTCAAGTTGAAGATATTTAAAATGTTAAAATCTAAGCAAAACCCTTTTCAAACTATTCGATTTGAAATTAGCATACTGACAGTTTGTGTCGAAACAAAATTGTTACGTTTGTAGTGATATTGTAACATATTTATCTCATAAATTTAAAATGAATATTATTTACTGTACTTTTTAAGAATAATGCTTTTTTGGATACGAAATTATTTTCCATCCATCCCTACGCTATATATATGTATATATATATATATATATATATATATATATATATATATATATATACGCACACAACCGTCCTCATTATACTATAGCAGATAACAAGTTTATATTGTCAATATTTGACCTTCTGTTTCGTCAAGGATTTTCAGATTCGTTACAATTTGAAAATCATGTTCACTTAGAGAGGAGTAACTTCAGCAGTCAAATGATTCACAGCTGAAATTTTCTCAAAACATGCAGTTTCAGTTTCATATATATATATATATATATATATATATATATATGTGTGTGTGTGTGTGTGTGTGTGTGTGTGTGTGTAGATTAATTATGTGAGATTGCAGTCAGTCAGTCAGTCAGTTAAGTGCCATACGTGATACACGCTCGGGCGATCATGTCTTTTTCAGGGCAGAAGATTATCCCGCAGTAGGTTGCCATTGCTTTCTCCGGTAGACTGGTTGCCGACCAAGGCTATAGAACCCAATCTGGCCTGCTATTTAACCCATAACTGGAAGGAAGAGACGGATTAATTCCTTTCCCAAGTGTATTTGCGCGCAAGTCAATACAATGGATTCAAATGGAATTTGAACTCGGCTCCCCGGTTTCTCGTTCTGAGCAGATATCCACAACGCACATCCGAGAATGTAGTAGATATTTTTAATTCAGCATAATTATCTCTTTGTCACTGTAGTTAGTTCTATATTGAATATTAAGTTTATTCATAAAATATTGAAGATCCAATGAGAAAAATCAGCTAAAATGCTTGTCACATATTTATTGATCCATTCTGGTTTACATTGCTTAATCAGATATGCATTCTTCTATGTGCTGAGACCTTTCATTACAATGGTGAACATGGCTCTCCGTAATTTCTTAACTTTTGTATCTCTCTCATACTGTCCTCGCAGTATTAAATTTTCAACGCTGTTTTCCAAAATACGTGCACTAGCTATTTCAACTGATTTCCTCCTGTTAATTATAAGTGTTATTTTCTTTCTGTTTTATCTTATACTTCAACCTTGCTCAATATTCCGCTCTATGATTCCCTTGGCATTCTTCTGTGGAACCATATTACTGTTAATTCATGAAATGCCGACGGAATTGATCAATCTTAAGAAAAAAAAATATAATGACGAAAGTAATTATATTTACAATAAGAAAACAGCATTCGACATTTCTGGGATTTATAATATGAAAAGATAACCCAGGGAATGTAAAATTCCCATGACATTGAAAGCAACAAAAGCAGGAGAGAACAACAAATGAAATAGATATCGAGCTTGTTTGAATGGTTACAAGGACGTGACAGATATATATGGTAAGAGTTAAACATTGCGTTGAACATTGGACAGACAGCCGCGTGGAATTACAATGTCGAATTCACATGCTGCAAAAATGATGACGTTTTAACTCTTAAGATTTCTTTTTCTTAATTTTAGGTTATCTTTAAGTTTACCTTTATTTATTCATTTATTAATTTATTTATTGCGATAAATTCTATAGTTTCCTTTTGCATTACTGTTACGCAGAAAGAGTAGGCTACAGGTTAAGCATTAATATCTTGCTGCTAAAATAGAATTGGATACTTAGTTGTTTATGTTGATTTCATACGAATTACATCAGTAAAATTTCGAAAAATTCATGCATTAACTCATGATAATTGTAAGAAAAGAAATGATACAAAAAAATTAAAAGATAATTTTAAAAAACCTTGCGTGGAATAAAATTATTCTAACAGTTTTGTTTTTGTCAGTATATTTCAAGTCGAATAATGTAGACCTAAAATTAAATATATGTTTATCAATCGAACTTCATATTTTTGTATATTTTTTATCAAGTTTGCCTCTGGAAAAAGAAATAATGGCTCGCTTCGGTAGGCATGTTTTATCATTGCATATTTAGTCTCATGACATTCATTTTACAAACGATTCACACCTTCATATTTTAGACGTAAAGGATATGTGATATTTCGAAAAGGGAAACGCATGAACAATAACTAGCATAAAAATAAAAAAAAAACAGAATTCTGATCAGAATGATTCATGTTCATAAAAGTCAACAATAAATAAATATTACCGCAATGCGTTATATTTTGGTCGAACATGGCCATCAATAGTGTGTCAGGAATTGAGAAAATGTCAGGTTGCAATATCACAAGTTATAGCAAACCCATTCCTGGTTGGACGTTATATGCATCTAGAGCATAATAATTCTATACTGTTTATTTCACTATATCTAAGTATTTACTTTGACAAATCCACACAGAGAAATTTTTTTCAACATAATATTCTTCCTTGTCAGTAAGTTTAATCAGTGTTGAAAAGAAATTAAACATTCTAGAGGGAATTTTTCAGATAATATTCAATTAATGTTTAATCTAACAACAAAATTTGAAACATTAACATAAAATATCAAAAATTTTACAATTGAAAGCGCATATATATATATATATTATATTGCTATATAATTAAATAATTAATTGAACATGTTTCGACACATGATTTCTTATGTTTAGAAATTATTTTCACCAAGACTATACAAACAAAAGATCATTTTTCTAAATGAAAAGTATTCTTCAAACCATTTGGGAATCTTTTTTTTTAGTCTTTTTAAAACTGATTTTTTATATGAACAAAAAAGGGCAATTTAGAAATGAATACCACTAATGCTTTGGTTGCAAACTGTAAAAAGAGTGACCAAAAGTTTGACCTGTACAAAGTCAAACATAAACTAATATGCTCCGCTTCAGGTCGATTGATTCTAAGTGTCATGATTATTATCTGGAATTTTTATATATAATGCAAAAAATATAACGTTCTGATGCTATTCCGATATTCAGCCCTTTATGATAAAAAAATTACCTTCGTGACAAAATATCATTTATCAGTATCAGTAAAATAGTGACAAACAAATTTGAGCGCTAAACGTTTTCACACCTCAACAATGTGTGTGTGTGTGTGTGTGTGTGTGTGTGTGTGTGTGTGTGTGTGTGTGAGAGAGAGAGAGAGAGAGCAGATACTCTTTTTTGAGCGTCTTTCGTTGAATACGAGCGACAAGGAAGATTTCCATCATTTTTTTATTTTATTTTTCTTCTATTCTAAAATGTTTTCATTTTGCTGTAGATAAGAAAATTAAGACTTCTGGGGAAAATGATGAAGCGAAATATTTTAAGAAAATAGGATGTTTGTTGTACCATGGTAAGCTTAATTCCGCATCGTAATCCGATTGACAACTTGAGATTTGAAGCTGAAAAGAAACCATAAGAACTCCAAGATTCGGTTTGTATTAGAGAATGTGGTGAGATGAGTAGAAGGAAATAATTGAAAATGAATGGAAGAAACTTGATGGGGATTACAAGAAAGAAATACAGAAATATTTCTTGCAAATTTATGATACATTTCGTATAATTTAAAGTAGGCGCCAATACTAATGCCTTTTCTAAGTATTTATTTGGATGATTATTTCAATTTTGATTTAAATATTTTAAATAAATTTTCGGGTGCAATGCGCTATTAGAAGATTTATCAAAAATATTTTTATTTATTTCAAACACCGTATACAAAAACTGTTTTCTTTTGAACTAATGTAATAATTTAGACAATCTCTCTAGAGAACAGTTCATTATAAGCAAGCAGCAGTATGTATCTATTTCACTCGACCAATAAATATTTATGTTGGCTGGTAATTTCTGACCATTGAATATAAGAAACGTTTATATAAAATATGAATCATTATAAATGTATGAAAGTTGTAATTAAACAAACAAGTAGAAATCGGCACCATTTTATTGCGTTTGATAATGTACAAACCAAAGTAAAAAAAAATGATCTTCTTTTGACACGTCCAGCGTCATATAACCAGTGGGTTCAATAAAATAAGCAACCGAAAGCGAATTACTGTCAAAATGATCCACTCCTTATTTAAATAGCGTCTTAGTCTGGTAGTACCAGACTGTCTAGTTATCAATTTTTCCGTGCGTCAGTCAGTCAATCCAAACTTGAAACTATTTTGTCGTCTTTAGTGTCCAATACGCTATCAAGATTCAAGGATCCCCGCGCTCTTAACACAATATCCTGTCTAGATATTCTTCAACCGTTTCACGCAAATTATCCACACTTCATGCCAAGACGTAATCTTTAATGCTAGCCCCGTCAGTACGCCAGTGCTAACAATAATGCTATCATCACCAACCCGCAACTATTTTATTCGTTTGTTAGAAATCTCGACACGTGTGTTCTGTTTTAATAACTTTTTCTTTCCGGAAAGGTTTCTTGTGCGTATGTGAGTTTCATAAGAAACTTTTGATTCCTTGTCGGAAAGTAATTTCAACTTTATTAATATTTTCTTTATTTTATATTCATATTATTTATGTAGGTCGTATTGTTATTGGCCTGTAATAACTGAATTGAGTCAGAAATATGACATCCAATTTTTGTAAAGGATTAAATCAAGTGTATTTTTTGAGGAATTATTTGGATGCGTGTCTACTGAATTATATTTAGGTTCTTCGTTATGCAAGCGCTTGGGCGATCATTGCTCTACACAAAGAATATCCAGAGGAGCTTTTAGTAATATTTGCTCATTTGCTAAAAGCATTAATATTAGTTAACAATTCAGTACGATTGACTTTGTTTCTAATGAGACATTCCCATTTCTCAGTGCATGGCTAAACAATTGGACGGCATATTTTGCTATTCTAAAGTGTCTTCTGAGTTGAGGTTCTTATCTTTTGTTCAGTATTTATCAACTCATGTTTCGCATATTGTGTTTCTCTCCTGCTGAGAGCAATGCAGTTTGCTTTTTGCAGTTAATCTCTAGTCCTTTCTTTTCACTATTTTTAAAACATTGTTTAGAAGATCCTAATGTTTTTAATCTACACCTGCCATCAACTTATCAATTCAGCCTGTATCAACCAATGTTAAATAATGTTAAGGTGTCCAAATCCCTTATATTCGATTCGTCGCAGATGTTGAATGAATCCAGTGAGAAAAAAAATCCTTGTCCTTTGCCCATTTGTTTGTGTACATACTCAATTCATTTTATCTGTCTACAGGTTGTTTTGCTCCCATCATATCGATATGTATTATTCTAGCATCCTTCCCAAGTAGATATGGCTTTCATAATAATACAATAGATTCACTACTGCATTGTTTTTGCAAATATAAAGCAATCATGCAGAGAACAATTAGGGTGTAATATAATCTAAGAGTTATGCGGCAGTAGGGTATATGCAAATGTCAGTAAAAACGAGAATGACTTTACTTTTTGTGACTAGTAATTAGTAAATGTGATTTGCACATTGATTTACGGATTATGGTGCTTTAACACTTCGTTAAACAAATAGTTCACCTGGATCTTTTATTACCTCCTAATGTTTTTGCATATCATATTTTGAAATATAAATTTGAAATATTCGACCATTGATGTCATTAGGAATATTCCGTTTGCTCTCTCTATCACTCACAATAATGTTACTCTTATTTTGAGATTGAACAGAATAATGTAAAAACTGTAGTTAGATCAGGAATATTAAAAAGCATGATGTGGTATTTATACGGATATGAATGATGAATATTTTAAAATCATAGAGTGGAAATGCTTTATATAATTTTTATGAGTAAAACTGCACAATATCTGCAAATGTAGAAGCATACAAAAAGATCAACACCAGGCGGTCAGAGTCTCTTTTGTATTTGTCCATTCATATTATTAATATTTCGGTCAAATACGGAGTCCAAACTATTTTTTAAAAGGAAACACAAAGATAAACACCAAGCGGTCATAGTCATCTTCGTGTTTGTCCATTCAAATTGTGAATGTTACGTTTAAGCCCGGAGTTGAAATTATTTCACACACACACACACAGCACAAACACGCACACTCACACACACACATAAACTTATTTGTAAATGGAACTTTGTGTGTGTGTCTGTGACTGCATGTGTGTCCGTTACATATAGACTCCGAAACGGCTGAACCGATTTTTTTGAAAATGTACACAGTTGTACTATAAGCGTCTGCGAGTGTTCTTAGCTAGGCTTTGTGTAGAGGTACCCCCGATAAATATCGAAAATCGATAATCGAAAAAATTGGGTTATAGAAGGAGTGGGCCGATTTTAATCAAATTTGATACACTCATAGACAAAGACATAAGAAACAATATTCAGAAGTTTCAAGGTTGCAGTTCTTACAATAGTGCAGAAAATTCATAATATATATATATATATATATATATATATATATATATAGAGAGAGAGAGAGAGAGAGAGAGAGAGAGAGAAGGCAAGATGTTTCTCTGTGTGTCTGTTTATCTGTCTGTATGTCCGTTATACAAATCTATAATTTTTATCCGATTCTCACCAACATTCACACAAATATTCTTTAGGTTGAGTCTGAGCTCCATGGCCATGGGTTAATTTGAAAGCTTTCATTACACCCGAGCAACGCCGGACTATACTGCTAGTATATATATATATATATATATATATATATATATATATATATATATATATAATTGTGTATTATTTAAACACGCTCTCAAAAACATATGATTGTATACTATAATCGTCAATCTATTAAGCTGAATGAACTCTAGACCATCTTCTAAATAATCTCTCAAATTTTGAAGAGTATAATCGGCATAATATTAGCGTCTAATGAATAATCAAATATATTAATTTCACGTACAAAATTAATATATAGTATTCTCTTTTTTCGAAGTGCATTCTCTTACTAGGGTTGATAAAATATCCCTGCTACATAATCGACATAAGCAACGTTTCGTTTATACTGCTAATATATTAGACGATCCTAGTTGCAATTTCTGAAAAATAGTTCATAAACGGGCTTTATCAGTGGTTGAGCAAGGTCCGTAGGATGCAAATCTCTAACACGATGAGTTGCGTCATTTTACAGAGAAAAACTTTGATTGCCTCCATCAAAATTTCTTTTAACTCGCAGGTCCGGTATCAACTCAAGGTAAACACTATATATTCAACTTAGCAATCCCCGAACAGTTTGATATTATCACAAAATTATATTCAAATGCTAACTCTCCATGGAATATTAAACTCAAATTTTACACCCAATATTGTAAATTTTGTCAGGGGTCCTAGCTTAAAATGAAGATGAATATGGAATTCTGTAATATCAATTGTAACCAGATGGGGCCTTATATGGTATGAAGCACGTTTTATCGCCAGTTTGAATTGTTTGTCTTATGGAAACGATATAAATAAATATCTCTATCTGCAGATTATCATTTCTCAGAATTATAAAACCAAGTTTCACAATATTTTTTGTAAAATTTTACGGTTCATCAACTTCATTGAAGAAGAAACATTAAAAATGACAGTAACTGTTCTGCATTGTAATATTATTAACAAGCCTATCATATTTTTCCTTCACTAGTTGACAAGTAAATAGCCAATAACTCATATATAATGAACTATGCAGTGTTGTTAGCGTGGAAAGAAGGAAAGAATCATTACTTGATGAAAGTAAGAAAGTAAATAAAAGAAAGAAAGAAAGACAGAAAGGAAAATAAAATTGTTTAATGGATATTACAGTAAAATGTAAAAAAATAATTTCCAACATTTTACTTCTTAAAATAACGAGTGAATTTTCTATTCGTGATTGCTAGTGCAATATTTTGTTAAAGATGTCACGCTGAAATATTTACTGATGTGATAGGTGAATTTCTACGGATATGCTATTATCGTATGTATGTATGTATATACTATGATCATACAAACATGGATGAAAGTGTAGTCAAATACTTGAATAAATCCACCTTAATTTTGGAAATTTTCCTTTGTTTGAAAATTTTATTCGGGCGTTCGTAAAAATCCATCTGGTGCGTTTGAAAAACGGGAAAAATCAATTATTGCAAATCATATAACTATACCGAAAATTTGAGACCATTTTTGAGAAAATAGCTCATTTCCAAATGAACTATTCAAAATTTCTACAATATAAATATATTAAACACTTTTAATAGAAATGTGTACTGGTCTAACTTAATCATGACACACACAGGCACATACAGACAAACACACACATACAGACATACACGCACACACACCTATATATATATATATATATATATATATATATATATATATATATAATACTGCTATACTCTCCTGTATATAAATGTGTTTTACTGCATGTTTGAGTACTATTGAATCTGTCCGATTTGATGTTGAAAATTTCGAAAGTGTCTGCAACAGAAATTGATAACAAAACTTCAAAGGGCATGAACGAATTCACCGAATATTGCCGAAATAAAAATCATTCACCATTAGAATAAAATAGAAGCTCCTACTTGTTACGTAAAGAACTACTTTCTGTGCTGTTAGCCTCATCCTGTTTTTATGGCACAATTTATGCATTGAAAAGAATTATTAATATTTTATTAAACACCCTAAAGTAATTGGCTGCATCATTTAAGTATCACACATTTTGTATGCATTAGATGTGAATTATAGTTTTCTCTTGTTTCATATTGGTATATGTTATATTTTCTTTTTCCTATTAAGTCTCTGAAGTTGATATAATTTCTTTTTAATCATATCACCCAAAGCAAGGCGGTAACGATATGCAATACAAGGTCCGGAACAAAAAGGCACTATATGTTTTTGACTGATCATCAATTACATCCAGAACTTATTATTCGGAAATTTGAATTAGTCCCACAAATCTTATTAACGATAAATAGGAGGCATTACCCCCATTATTAAGTCTACATCTTTTGTTCTCTGTGTTTTTAGCAATTTCCTTAAACCCTTTTTATCTCATAGCAAAAATGTCTACAAATGGTAAACATAACCTTGAAGCGTGGCAATCGAAAGCACCTAAAGATAACCTGTCAGAACAGAAATATTCAAAAGTTGTGATTTAGATTGAGCTGACGCCAAGATCCAATCCGAAGAAGAAATTGTGGCACCAAAAACGAGCGACCACGATGAAAAATAAAATGTACATTTTGCAGAAATGTGTTGAAATTTTATGAATGTCATCACAGTCTATGTAAGAAAATACCAAGCAAAACGAGAAGCTAAAGATACGATGTATTCCGACCAAGAAAATGGGTCAGATTTAGGAAGTACCGGGGAAGACATATATTTACCGGCGTTGATAAGTTGAATATATTTATCTTCAAAAAGACTTTTTACTGAATACAATTCATGAAACAAGAAATAAAAATATCTTACTTATGAAGAAATATTCAGAAAAGACTCATGAACAGAACCAAATGGAAAAAGAGATAAGACCTCTCAAATAGAATTATATTAAAGAATATAACTCTGAAAGTGGAAAAAGGGAAAGAAAAGAAATAAAAAAAAACTAACCGGTAGACACATACACCCCATTCCTCAATTCCTTCGTATACATCGAAATAATTACAAATTATCCAGTGCATGATTCATTACATATGTATATTTGTCCATGTTTAATCCGGAGGTAGAGAAATTGTATAATATACTTATATATGTGTTCTTCTTAAATTTATTTATATGTTACGAACAGTGGAAGAATAATGTATCGTCCAAGAGAGGCAACATTTACGAGCTTTGTCTAAATCTGTAATATTATATATATATATATATATATATATATATATATATATATATATATATATATATATATGCCGACTGAAGCCATTTCGGTCGGGTTTCAATACTGGGTATAAAAGCAATCGGAGTCTAACCGTGCTGATGATACGGCGAAACAGATCTGTCAGGGGATGACAATATATATATATATATATATATATATATATATATATATACATATTGTCATCCCCTGACAGATCTGTTTCGCCGTATCACAGCTCATCAGCACGGTTAGACTCCGATTGCTTTTATACCCAGTATTGAAACCCGACCGAAATTGCTTCAGTCGGCATATATATATATATATATATATATATATATATATATATATATATATATATATATTACAGATTTAGACAAAGCTCGTAAATGTTGCCTCTCTTGGACAATAAATTATTCTTCCACTGTTCGTAACATATATATATATATATATATATATATATATATATATATATATATAATGTTTTCGTGCATAAAATGACGTACCTGATAAGAAATTAAAAACGCTTCTGAAAGGCTTAATACAACATTTATTTCATTGAAATAGGTACCATGTTTTTAAATGAATCTCTAAATTATAGATCCCATCTTTAATAAATTACCTTTCTTTGTACTAAACTGTTCAACTGTTCGAATTATATCTACCTGATTGAAGATTTGTTTCATTTCTTAGAACAAGTTCCAAATCGCAATATAACTGATAATCATTAGGATAGATACAAACTAAATATGATGGAAGAGGAAAAATTAATAACTAAAATGCATACTTTAAGACACTTAATGTAGAAGCTACGTTCCTCTTCAACGGGCAGAAGATTTTCCACCCTATCCAGTCGAAAGTCGATGATATTTCTTTCAGATATTTTCGTGCATAAACTCAATTTCTGCACAATATGTGGGTTGTATTATGATTTTTTTTGGTTAAGAATGAATATGGAATAAAGATTTAAAAGACCAGCACAAAGTAACTGTTAACTTTTTAGAGTAAAATAGATGTTTTATGTATTGATTTGCTTATTCACTTACATCTAACCGATCAGTATTCTAGCTTCCTAAGTTCGAAGAGAATTTATTTCTTATTGCAATTCAATGCAAAAATGCTTCTTTTTGCCGTTGTTTTTTAATGTTCAGTTTATCTGAAGCTTGCGTTATATCAAGAAACAATGTGTAGTTGCTTGGTGTTTTGTTCAGTACTCACCTGTAGTTTTATAACTGCATGGTCTCAATCTGCTATATTAAGCACTTTTGTCCATAAATATAACATTCCTTAATCTTACAGTTCTAGATCTCTTTCACATACACACACGCACTCACAAACGCGCGCACACACGCACGCACACACATACACACACATATATATATAAGCACACACAAATATTTAAAATGTATTTATGATTCTGTCAGTTAGCATATTCCTGATAGAGTTTTTTGGAGCAAATATTGATATATGCGCATGCGTATATTTACCTCATCCATGATATTTTGCGCATGTCTGTTGATATAAGTATGCTCTTGCTTTTGAAATAGTGACATTTAAAAAATCGGAATATATTCTGTTGAATGCAATATCAATTCTTTTTCTTGAAATCAACCAGTGTAACATTAAAGAAAATGGAAAAAAAATAGAAATAGAAAAAGAAAAATATCCTGTATGGAATCTATTTTTGGTCGGGATGGAAAGCTTCTTCAATCCACCGCCCGTATATTGGTGATGTTTACCATACAAAACCTAATCGATTTTTCTATTTTGTTTACTATCAAATTATTAAAAAAATGTATGCAACAAGGAATTAATGAGAAAGAGAGAATATTTCATAGTTGTTTTTGTTATATTATATATACATACTTTTTCGAGAAAATCCATTGATGTGAAATCGAATCCCGTTCATGATACTTGCATTGATTCGATTACTTGGCCTTCTTAATTTAAGCGACACTCGTGTTATATTTTCGTTGTAGTTATACGTTCTCTTTTTATGTTCTTAGTAAGTCTTCGTTGTCATTAACTTTTCTTTAATTTTTCAGTGTATGAATCAGCATTTCACTCGAAAATATATGAGGCTGTTCCATAAGATAAGGAAAACATTAAGAATACAACATTATTTTATGTTATATGTAAAATCTATGTAAATAGCGTTAAGTTTCATATACATATAGTATTAATGATGTTGGATGCAATAATATAAAATTATATTTTAATATAATTAACTCCCTGAATAAACAATGGCATCAATTTACACCATTAAACATCTGGAACCATATGGTCATGTGAGAAGACATCATTATGATGTTGAATGTCAATTTCATGAAAACGAACTTCGCTCAATATATCAAATAATTTAAAATATATTGCAATGGGGCTTGCAGGCTAGCTGCAGCACATCCCAGAACACTGTTACTATCAATTCATTCGATGACTATGTAAAAGTGAATTTTTGGCTTGTTGGTAAAGACAAAGTTATGTTTGTCCCTTTTAGAATATTTCAAATGTTGATAAAAAGATGTTGGAAATTTAAGTGAGATAACACACACACACACACACACACACACACACACAAACACACACACACACACACACACACATATCCAAAGGAAGTATATATATATATATATATATATATATATATATATATATATATATATACAGACTCACACACACATACATATATATATATATATGTGTGTGTGTGTATGTGTGTGTGTGTTAGCATCTCATCATGCACACAGGCACACGATCATGTCGTTGTCTCTTTTATTGTCATTTTTCGTTACAAATCTCAAGAAATTATCATTATCATGGGAGGCCAAAACGCCAATGTAAGGCGAGTAAAAGATCATGAAATGTTTGTAAGGTATGGACTTTTGTCACGCAATGAGAAATTTGGTTCAATGTTACAGAGCAATAGGCCAAGTAATAAAGCACTAATTTATTGGAATAACACTCAAAATCTTTTCCGACTGGGACACTCTCAGCAGGAGGGTTCAGAAATCACACAGACCACTTACTCACCAAACATCTTTAGGAACGTTGTCTAGCACGCAATACGATTCCCTAGCGCTAACTGCAAAACTAATGCCCACACCTCTTGAGCAACAAAATAATTTAGGCTAAAAAGTAATGTAAAAACATCCCAATCTTTGCTTATGCAGCAAAACGACAAAATTCCAGAAACTGAAAGTGGCAAACTATTTTATAAAGTTAAAAGCAGTAAAATACATGAAGCCTGGAAATCAAATGCAATACAAAATGTTAAAGTCCCACTAGTAACAGAATTAAATTAAATAAAAATTAAACATATAGGAATAGCTATGAATATTTTCATTGCGGAGATTCATTGCTTGTTTTTTTGTGGTCTGCTGGCATTTTCTCAGGATATCAAAGCTGCATCACAGACTAAAATAACAGTAGATATTTTTATTCACTAAATAGTTTTGCTCCATTTATTAGAAGGAAAATAGCAATAAGTAACATTTCATGTAAGAAGTAAGAGAATGGCAGAAGATCTTAATTATACTGGACATCATCTTGACAATGTAGATCAAATTGGATAAGTAATATAAAATCAATTATTGCCCTAAATATGCAAATATTAGAGGGATAGATAAGAGAGGATGTTGTGTAAAGTCATGACAGACTACGTCGTGAAGAGACATAGCAGTATGAGAGATTTATAGACTTAGTGTACGTATTCATGTCTGCTATATTTGTAATTTTTCGTTAGAGTTTAATTTTCTTTATTACGTAATGAGCTACGTCATTTCAGGAAAAATAACGAGGAGAAATATACAGTAGCCACAAAATCAAGCCAAAAATCAACATTTTATTAGGTTTAAATAAACCAATATTTCTGGCACTCGTGCCTCGCCACAATTTCTTGTTCTTGGTAGCTTTTAGTAATTTTTACCTTTGTGTTAATTCTCTATCATCTATCCATGAGTTAGGTTATGCGCTGTTGTTGTCTATTTACCTCGTATTCAATATATTTTGTCAGTGTAAATTTTCCATATCATTCTTTATAATGTGCCCTATAAATCTCCGCGATCCCTTTTCTGGCGTTAATTATAAGTATCGTTTTCTTTCCATTCTTTCTAAATCATTGTCATTGTTTAGATATTCAGGTTGGACTATTCTTATTATCCTTCTATAAAATATTTCCAGTGCTTCAATTCTCTTCATGAAGAAAGACTGATATGGCGATGTGCAAAAATAAAGAAATGTGTGTTTCACTATGCATTTTTCTTATGATTTAAACACATATTTAAGAATGCTATTTTGAGAAGGAGGTTCATGACAATTTTATGATCAGCAAATATGGAAACACTCCAAAATAATTCTACCAAATAATTTTATTGATTAATTTTGTTATGACTAAACTCTACCCTTCTTCTATGTGCCGTATCCTTTCAGAGCGTAGGCGATCATTGTCTTCTACATCCCTCTATCACAATTGGCTTTTAGCCCGCTTTCTTCTTCTATCCCACCCAAATCCCGCGTTGCTATCCAATTGTTCAGGCCCAACAAGTATAATACCCAGTGCTTTTCTGTGTCTCTCTTTCTTTCTCTCTGAGCTGTGAGTATTAGATTCTTCAAGTCTTACTTCATAATTGCATGTTGAAGAAAACTTTGAGTTAAAATAGAAAGAAGGATTCACAGTATCACATCGTGCAATTTTGATTCGTGGTCTTTGAAAATGAAGCAAAATTTGACAATTAAATATTTGACATAAATGATTATCTAACGATTCTTATGTTTCTGTAAATATTTCGAGTTTTAATTTACTGCGGGCTTAAGAACGATATTCGAATCCTGTAGAAATTCATATGTTCATTTAAATTTAAAATACTCTATTTTCATTTATTTATTTTTTTGAAATTTTTGGACTAAATTGTATTATTCATTAATTTCTAACTTTTAATAATTTAATACAGTTATATTAATTTGAAATTGTATATCCAATATAAAATTTGGTTTGATCAGTAGTAACTTTTAAGAGACTTGTAAATAATATCAGTTCTCTGTAAATTGGTTCTTGCAGGTGAATTATTACTCTTGACCATAAGGTTAGCACATTTCATATTTTTAACAGGTAATGTTATTAGTTTTAACGATATACCTTTTTGTACGTTTGTATACGTTTTATAATTTTTTATAAAGTTTATTTGGCAAAATTCATCTTGTTTATAGCAAATTTGATTTTGTTCCCTGAAAATGACCATTATTGACTAGAGTTTGTTTCACGCTGAGTCATTTAAAAAGAAAAGCAAATGATTGGACGAATTAACATGCGCTCTGATGAGGAACATTTTATAACGCCTAATTTATATCTTACTAGACACCGACTAATCAATGTATCGTTGCAATTGTTCTTACGCGATATTTTTTTAAATTATAATTTTGTATGACTAAATATTGAAAATATTATTAATAGATTCCTCAAGAACGTCCAAGAATGGGAGATTATAGGCAAAATTATAAACATATTTTTGAAATGTTATTTTCAGGTTATCTGTTTAGTGTTTGCTTTTAGATAAATAAAAATCATCTGGATAGCGAAAATATAATTTATGTTTATTAAATTTAGATATATTTTATCTGCATGGAACATGCAGTAGTAATGAATAAAGGGACCCAGTGAATTTTCTTTATTGACACAATTATTTTGAGGGTATATATTGCCATGATCTTAGTAGAATGATATTTAGTTGTGCAGGTGTGCAATAAAGTTCTGAGTATATTAGGTTTGATAACGTAAAGAAGATGTAAATTAATTTTAAGTACATCGTTTAGAATTATGCCGGTGGATTTATCGATAGTTATATAAAAATAAGAAACACAAAATCATACTTCATAATGGCTAATTTTATAGTAAAAAACCCTCGGACAATTTTTACATAACTTGTTTGTTTTTTTTTTGTTTTTTTGAAAAGCACACAATTATGTCAGAAAAAATGTAAATATGAACTAAAGGCAGACCGTTTTCAGTCAATTTTATGAAACTTGTATAAATTACAGATTAATATATATCTATATATCTCTCTCTCTCTATATATATATATATTTATATATATATACGTCACTGAGGTACTCTTCCGTTAAGTAGTAGAAAATATATATATTTAGGAGAATCATTATTTGTAAAATTTACTTTCATACATTTGTAAGATCCATCTTCATAGCTGTTCACTTATCAAAATCAACATGCCTACGTTTATCTTATGCTCCTTTCAAGTGCAAGCCCATTTTAATTCATTCATAATTAAACACAAAAAATGATATGACCATATTCTTCAATACAAATATCTCCACTGTACATAGTAAGGATATTTTTCTAATCAAATAAGGTCAGCCGTCAAGCCATTAAAAAATAAATGCTTTCATTAATTTTTTTCACAAATGACGGTGACATTTAGAATTAATGTATCACGATTTTCAACTCAATTCTATACATGGAATCCAAAAAGGTTATTTTAATCAGAAATGGATCTTACAATACGTAGAACATTGGAGAATTTGTGATTTGGTTGTTCACATCCTTTACAAAATTAGCACATACCTTAAACTTTCCGTTGGATTTAAATTTAGAAAAATGTTGAATGTGCTATTTTTTGTAATCTGACATAACAAAGGAATATCACGCATACAACTCAAAATTTATTTCCATGTCCTTGAGAAATACTGAACACAAAACAAGTAACAGGAAAAATGAAGGCATCACTACATATCTATATTATTGTACTTCTTGCTAATTCAGTCAGTCATTTAAGTGCCATACGTGATAAACGCTTTGGCGATCATGTCTCGAAAGAGACATGACTGACTGGGCAGAAGATTATCCCGCAGTAGGTTGTCATTGCTTTCTGCGGTAGACTGGTTGCCGACCATGGCTATAGAACCAAATTCGTCCTATTATTTAACCCATAACTGGAAAGAATAGACAGATTAATAAAAAGGGTATTTGTGCGCAAGTGAACGTAATGAATTCGGCTGGAATTCGAACTCGGCTCCCTGATTTCTCGTTCCGAGCCGATATCCAATGCACCACACCGCAAATCCTTGCTAATTACTCATTTAAAAATATCTTTCTAATTACTTACTTTAAAACAATATCTTGCTAATTACTCATTAAAAAAATACGTTGATAGAAATTTAGAATAAATGTTTATGTTTAACTTTCTTCG